>PVKA01006232.1:0-84901 GCA_004027165.1 Ctenomys sociabilis | reverse complement strand
TCTTTCTTTCTTTCTTTCTTTCTTTCTTTCTTTCTTTCTTTCTTTCTTTCTTTCTTTCTTTCTTTCTTCCTTCCTTCCTTCCTTCCTTCCTTCCTTCCTTTCTTTCTTTTTTCTTTCTTTCCTTCTTTCTTTCTTTGGCAGAACCGAGGATTGAACTCAAGCCCTTGATCTTGCCAGGGAAGTGCTTATTCCACTGAGCCATCTCCCCGACCCCTCTAGTATTGAATTTATTAGACACATGATCCTCTCCAACATGGCTAGCACGTGTCCATGTTCCCTATCAAGTGCAAGACCTTGGCTTCATTTGACGTGGAGAAAGCAAAGTCTATATGCTCCGGCCAGTAGAAAGTACCAAGGACTATTTGTCATGAGTGGCAAAAGTAAGTTCTATCTGGCCCTGTGACTTTCCAAATGTTAGCATGATTGGAAGTAAAAAACTCAGAGAACACAGCTCTATCAAGATGAGAGTGACTAGATTGCATCTTCCACTCTTCTATGCTGCATTAGTGCACACAGGACAATAAACGCACTGGATTTCTGGCAAACTTACACATTAGCACATAATATGAAATAGATAATTGTATGGATTTCTGAGCACCTTTTACACCATAGTGGACACTGGCTTTTAAAAAGAAATGTATCTTCACAGCGGTTTTCATTTTCCATTTCTTTATACTGTTCAGTTATTTTGCTATTTTTGCTATCTCCAAATCCATGACGATCTGCTTCATATCAAGGAACCTTATTTGGTAATTAGAGATATGTATGGGGATCACAACCACATAAGTATTCATTTAGCTCTTTTGAATTCACTCAAAAGTTCAACTGCATATACTTTGTACTGTATTAATTCTGCAGTCTTGCAATGCCGACTTTAGAGACTTCCATTTAGAATGATCAATTATAAAAACTACTTAAGAAATGATATGCCATTAGTGGATAATTTTATTTGGGTGGACAGTTATAGTGGTTAATATCCTTTCTTTTTATTTAAATTTCTTTGTAATAAAAATGGCTTATTTCTGTGAGATTTGCAGATATCTATTGTATAATCTGTAATCTCTGTAGATCAAAGAGTTGAAGTAAAAAATGTTCTTGACATAAATGCATATTCTTATGCTGATCACATATGATAAAGAGAAAATGAAAAATTATAGTTCTATTTTCCTGTATATCTAGGAAGCTGTAAAAGTGTGACTCAGATCATCTCATAAAGAAAATATAATATGTAACATATAAAATACTGAGATACTTAATAGGGTTATAAAATCTCACCTGCCTACTTATTTTATAGTAGCAAATTTATTCATTATTGTCACTATTAATAATAGTAATGTCATTATGAAACTGTGCATACATTTAAGAAATCCCTATTTTCATTATCTACAGAAGATAATTTTCCCCTTGGGATTTCATTGTGGTTTTTGAAGGAGAGAAATGAGATTTTCATGAAATATGAAGAAATATGTACATTTCTGCTTGAGTTTAACATTAATAATATTAATGTGCACATTTGATTCTGTGTGGGAGAGGAGGGGTTAATAGAACCCAGACAGGTGCAAGGTGTATGAGCAAACGTGGTATGCTGCCCTGCACTCTAACACAAAGACTGACGCAAAGGTAGGGGGAGGAAATATATTGTCCTTCAGTAAGAAAGCATAGCATGTCTCTTTTTCCCTATACAATATGGAATCTCCTAATGTAAGGTTTTCTCTTGGGTAACTTAGGATTCCAATGATAATCTATCTGCATAAAAATCTGGAGACTTGGGATAGCTGTATCAAAACAGCAGGTTCATTCTTGCTCTCTTATTTGGGACTGTTGTTATTTATTGGCTCACAGCAAACTTCCCTTAGTCATAGACTAGTGTGGCATTCTCTTCTGCTTGGTTTCTCTCGACTAAGCACAAGCTGTTGAGGATTCAGAAACAGACAATCTCTTTCTAAGTGAGACGAGTGTTTTGGTCTGAGCATACATTGAAAAATATTGTGAGAATTTTGTATCCTTAGGAGGCAATTTTGGGATGATATGGGAGCTATTCAATCAGTAACAGAGGGAGGTGGTCTGGGTCAGTAAAGGGAAGTAAACCATTTAATTAGGAAGTACATGATCTGGATCAAACATCAAATCATGGGGTTTTCAAATTATTAAAATTTTTGTGATGTGTCTCTTCAACCTTGTGAACTAACTAGATAAAGAATCACTGGATGTGAGACAAGAATTGATAAGAAACAACATTCAAGGAAGATCTCTCCTTTACCTGAGTCATGAACTGAACCACTTGCATGGCACCTGGTTGTTTCTTTGCACCAATACTGAACTGCTGCCCCGTTCCAGTAATAACGTGGGGATAAAATAAAGCATCCTCCAAGGAGGCATTTAGTGGTGAGCTAAGGCTGAACGCCTTCAAGGACATTTATCTCCATGGTGAAACGTTTGACTTTGTGGTTTCCACAAATCTCTGTAAAAGGCATTGATCGCCACTGTCAGTATGATTAGAGGAAGCACTGATGCATAGCATGTTTATGATTTTGAAAAGAAGAAAAAACACTCACGTACTTAACACGTGTCAGGAGGAGGTTTGCACTCTCCCAGGAAACAATCCATTTTGCTTTTTGTAAAGAGATGTTTTCTGTATTTGGTCCTTTTCTCACATCGTTTTGACTTTTGAGACATAGCCCAATGTAAGGACCAAGAAAGATCAGGTGTTCTGTTATTTTCATCATCTTTCATTGTTTTTCTCGTCTTCATCATCCGTGTCTATAAGAGATTGCTGTTGCTCTATAATGCTCTCTACCTTATAAACTTACTGGACTCTGTGATATGAACATTATTTCAACAATTATTTCAATATGTATTTTTTTTTTTTTTTTGTAGAACCAGGGATTGAACTCAGGCCCTTGTGCTTGCAGGGAAGCACTTCTTTCACTAATCCATCTCACCGGCCCTCCATTATGTACTTCAGGATTTATGTTACAGACTCAAGTGTCCATAGAGTGATCACGAATCATTCACTTCCCCAAAACTTAAAGAACAATGATTAGTTACTGAGTACCATCAGTCACTCTTATACAAAGGGATTTGCTTATTAAAATTGTGTATGACTTTGGTTCTGACCCCTGGGAAAATTGTTTAGTGTGATGCAAATTAGAAATTGTTAAATTTCATTAAAAATTACAAATTCTATTATCATTTGCAACATTTTTTTCAACCTAACTCTACTGAGGTTTTGTGAGAAGAGGGTCATTCTTGCGATGAACACTTTTCTGGGCATTGTAACAGCACTTGCAACCTTATCTGCTGTGCAGTCAAGATGTATTGAATTAAAATAGGACTGTAACTTCTGAAGAATTTAGAATACCCGTAAGAAAGGATTCATTAGACTTCAATCTTAAAGCATGTGGAACGTGCAAGGTTGAAATAAAATTTCAGTCACATGTTGAAGAAGTTTGGTTTTGGCAAGTTTGGGTGTTGCAATTAAGTTAGGGGATAATTATAAATGAAGTACTATTTTGGCATTGTCCATAGGTAGGGCAAAATTGAATTCAAATTCTGTATTCAAAATATTGCTCATTGTATGACCTTCAGCAGCAATTGAATAGTACTGCCTGGGATTATGATTGAATGCAATATATAAATCTTGGTGAATCAGGCATCAGGCAATACCTTCCCACCCTAAGTGTGCCTATGAGCAGCAAATTTTGTTGGAAGTATCTGGCTATTTGTAATGAAATGCTAATGTTTGAAAGAATTGATTTGATTCACAGTAGCAAGAATCAATAATATTTCTAATAAAGGCAATGTAACTAGTGGTGTGCTTTTTTGATTATGAGAAATAAACACAAAGATAAAGCCAAAATATAAAAATCGATGATGTTACACTGTGTAGAGAGCAGGGTTTTGAGCATATTTAGATCTTAAGGAGGGTCAGGATCTGAACCTGCTGCTGAAGCAATTGCTCAGACTGGAATCCACAGCCGCACTCGCCTCACTGACTGAATCCTACAGTTTGAGATGTAGGATGCCTGAAGTGCACCCGGGAGCCCTTAGCTCCATGCTCTCCCTGCTGCCACGTAGAGAAGTTTAGAGCAGTCAGGCTCTGGGCCTTGGTTCTATATGAGAAAAGAAGAGAAGGACTCTGAACCAGAATCATGGTCTAGTATATAAATATGAACTTATTATACAGATCTAGCTCTTCACATTTTTCAATAAACTTTAGTTAGCCATTCAGATCATTTTGTGAGCACTGCCTTGATTTGGGTAATTGTTGAGATTAAACCCATGGTTTCCAGTACTGAGACTTCTGCTTCTGCAATTTCAGTGTATTCAAGTCTTGAAATAAATGGTCACGTTAGAGCTAAATTAAGGCAAATTTATATAATGCTTAAAGCTGATGGCAGCCAACTCCCCAAGGACAGCATCTCTTCTAAGCACTGACTGTTTTATTCCAGTGGGGAAAGATTGCGTGCCACATGAACTATTAAGTTGGAGTCTTTTTCAAGGCTCACTACTTTATGGCAGTGCTGCTTCAAGCGGGATGTAGCATTTGTGCCAGGCCCTGCAACACACAGATGTGATTGCTGCTGATCGGTGGCAGCTTCAGCAGTGGCTACTTAACCATCTCTGGGAGATGCCTGCCTGAGGAGAAAGGTGATAAATGTCACAATGAGAGATTAATTGCGTATGTTCTGTGTGACATGACATCCCATAGGACTTAGGAAGATGTTTGTGGTTTTATAAAGCATACTGTAAATATCAAGCTTGGCTTTCCTTGTGACCCTGCCAAACACGGGGCTAATGTCATTTGTCATATTCAGACATTGCCTTTTAAAAAACATCCTTGTACAGGAAGGTACCAAGATGTGATGTGTTCGATGGCTCTGAGGAAATTGTTTACCACATAATAGAGGGGCAAAGAGACAGAAGACTACCAGGAAAAGAAAGAAACTGTATTGAATTCTGGTGTGGAGAACAACCATGCCACTCAAGGGAGGGAGTAAATAATATTCTGTTCTTCTGAGTAATGAAAATTGCTATAACAATTTTTGTATGACTTCCAAAAGATATCTCCTCTATTTTTAAGGGGAAATATGAGGAAGAATAGAAGTTCAGAACTTTCCAAGGAAGAGTTGCATCTAGTATTTAACTGTTGTGAGAGTGGAGATGTAGGGTACAGGTTTCCGTTGGAAGAGGGAAAAATGATGGACAGGGAGAGAGAAAGATTCATAGCCCCCCAGTTATTAGCATAGTTGACAGTTTCATAACTAGGCACCATTTGGATTCAGATATGAGTCAAAATCCACATTTGAGCTAAATATGCATCTTATTTCCATTTGTTAAGTGGTCTGTCTTTTTCATCTTAACCTCCAACACTCCAGTTCTGAGCTATCCATGATTGGCTTGTCTTACAGAATTTCTACCTCTAGTTAGATTAGATCAAATTCATGCTTCTCAGACAGATTGGAAACCATGGCATGTTTTGGCTTACAGTAGACAGATGTTCAGAGCTTGATATGTTATCAGGAAAAGGGGTTGCGATCGGTTGCTATTCATCCAGTCACTGGAGTGACCAGCCAGTGACTGCAGGCCATTATATAATTAGCTTTGTTTTGAGTAATACTTCCTCCACTTGAGACCGTGAAGGCTTAATTCCATCATTGCCTTCACTTGTTTTTAATTCTATCATTTAAAACAGCATGTAGCTACCCATGGTAAGCAGTGGAAATCTCTGGTGTTATAAAGAAAACAAGATATGATAGGCATCACATCGAGCCCCATGGTTGACATTATCGGATGGTGTGTATTCTGAGCTAAAGCCAAGTGTGGTATCATTTGTGTGCATGTAAACTATGCCAGTGCTTAAGGGGGCTTTCTCTGATCTAGACAGCAAGTTTTTCTGAGTCCCTTACATGCTGTGGCCTCTCTTGCTTTCCTCTCTTCCTCCTCTTTGTTTCACCTGTTCTCATGAACCCTTGTTTCTCTGTGTTTTTTCATTTCTAGCCTCAGTTTCTTCTTTTCTATTTTTGTTTCCGAGTTTCCTTTCAAGTTCTGAACATGAGAATCATGCTGTCATGAGTAAGGACAAAGATAATTATCTCATCCACATTGCTCCACCTTAGAAGACACTGTTAACAGGTGAGTAGGGTGAAGGAAGGGAGAATGTGCCATAGGGTAATGGTCTTTGTGTTAAAACTTGACAGATTAGTGCAAGGAGAGATGCATGCAGAAGCATGTTACAATGGGCAGAAGCATAAAAGCGGCAAGTGCTGCACTGTGTCATTGAGTAAGAAAAGTAATTTAATTTGATAGCACTTGATGGAGAAATTAAAGTGGAGTGACTGGATAAGGGACTCGACAGAGCATTTGCTTGGGGGTGTTAACTTCTTTTTAAATTAACATTGGTAAAAATCTATCCCAGGGCTTGAAATGAAGGAGAAATCCAACCCATAAAGTTCTATATAGATAGAAAAAGAGCAGGACCAGGGAGATGACTCAGTAGGATAAGCATTTCCCTGGCAAGTGCAAGGGCCTGAGGTCAATCCCCAGTTCTGCAAAAAAAAAAAAAAAAAAAAAAAAAAAAAAAAAAAAAAAAAAAAAAAAAAAAAAAAAAAAAAAAAAAAAAAAAAAAAAAAAAAAAAAAAGAAAATTAAAAATAATCCTGACATAAACAGGGAACTATAATCCGATATGAACGTAATCATAACAAGAATATAGGAGACCATATAGAGTCTGTGTTTATCTTACAAGGTTACGAACATTTTTGGAAGGAGGTGTTGAACTAAGAAGAAATTTAACCTAAAGTTCAGGTTAAATAGAGGAAAGGAAATTGTGTAGTTAAAATAGAACAGGGTAGGGGTTGCCAGAAACCCACTTTGTGTCTTTGTCCAGAAGCAAAGCATAGGGCCAGAGTTAAGCAGTAAGACACTAAGTTCGTTGGGGCTACTATAATGAAACATGAGAGTCAAGACAGATGAGGCTAGAGATACAGGTTGGAGAAGATAATGCTCGACACTGCCTGTGATGGTCCGATCTGAGAGGTTTCAGCCAACACAATAACTCAGGAAGATCTGCTATGATCTGATGTCACATTCAACCCCGTAAGTATTATAAGTGTGAGTCACTATAAAATGAAACTACATTTAAAAGGACTCAACATTCCAAGAATGTAGAGCATGGATTTCACTTAGCAAAGTGTCATGGCTTGTGTCTGGATGTCTCTCTAAAGCCTCATGCAGTCATAGATAAGGATTTCATAGAGGTGGCTGAACCTAGAGTGTGTGACACTGAGATTGGCTCATTGTGCAATGCTAGGTTCAAGAACACTGGGATTAAGCATGTGAATTCTACTTGCCCTGAGCAGCCTGGATAATCTGAAAGGGAAAGAAAGGGCTGTGGCAGACCCTTGTTACCTTGTCATCTTCCATCTGGCATGAACTGTTTTCCTCTGCAAAGCCACTCTGCCTTTGAGTCAGACAATTATGTACTGAAATCTCTAAAAATTGTGAATCAAACAAACCTTTCCCCCCATAACTTGTAGAAATTCAGTATTTGGTATCAGGAGAGAAAAGTTGACTAAGATGAAATTTGTACTGATGGTATAGCTATTGCTGTGAGTATATATGACCATGTTGGACTGTCTTATGGGAAGAATTTGCTGAGGTTCTGAGATACCTGCTGAGAAAAAGGAGTACTGGAACATTTAGGGTATACTTGATGGGAAATTCTTGGGCAAGCTTAGAAGACCAGAAAGCTGATAGAAATCCTGCCAGTAAAGACCAGGCTCAGAAGGTTTCTGATGGCAAAAGCAGACTTCACTGACTGTTAGGCTCCAGATGATGTTCACTATACATTGGCTGAAAGTTTGTCTGAATTTTGCTCGTGTCCAGAGACTTTGTCTGAAACTAAAATTACCTAATTTTACTTACTAATTTGGCAAACTTACTAATTTGGCAGAAGAAACTTCAAGATGGTCTAACCTTGAGATCGGGACACATTTTCTGTGGCTTTTTTTTTTTTTTAGCCAGATTTGTGTTGGGTACCAAGAACAAATAGCTGAGCAGAATGATTTAAAACATTTTGAATTTGGTCAAAAGGAAGCTTGAGCAGAGTAGTTGACTACAAAGATAGAGAAGAGAAGATCTTGATTGCTAAGAAGGAACAGGAGAATAGAAGATGGCTCAGGGCATCACAGGAAGCAGCAAGACTCTAGCCATTACAGCTTCAAAGTTGCAAAACTGAAAGGCTGCTTTAAGGCAAATTCCCAGAGTACCACGTGGCAAAATGGCACTGGCCTAGGGAAATTTTTCATGCAGACATGATTCATAGACACTCAACCTGTCTAGACAAGAGTAAAGGGAGCCTGGTTACTGTTACAGCTAGAAAAGCAAGCAAACAAACAAATAAAAAACACTTGGCTTCGTTCACCTGGTGCTGGTTTTAGGTGCATGCAGAATGTGAGAGTTGGGGAGTGAGGAAGACTTCCACCAAGATTTCAGAAGAAGGTCTGAGAGGTGACACAGTGTGCCCCTGAGAGGGCAGTGTGGGATACTGAGAGTGTGAATCCAAAGATGCAGTGCAGGTCTGAGAAGTTTGGAGATTCCAGAATAGCAGATTGAATAAGGAAGAGTGCAGAGAGGGAGCAAAGCTGGGCAAAGAGAGTAACCGTGGGAGCTACAACCACCAGAAGTGCTATGCCAGTGAAGCCATCCAAGACTTTTGGAGCTCATAACTTGCCACAGGGTCTCCAGGAGTGCTGAAAGTGGAATTGTGGGATTTAATGTTGCCCTATTAGGTTTTGGTTGTGCTTTGTTCTGCCTCCTTGTTCTTTGCATATTTGTAAGTTGGAATGTCTATCTTGTTCCACTGAATGTTGGAAACGATTAATTTTCCTGTCATCTGCACCAGGGCTTGCAGCTCAGAATTTGCCTTAAATCTCAGAGAAGACTTTGGATTTGGACTTTTAAACAATGCTTAAAGTGCTAGGAATTGTGAAATGCTTGGAGATGTGCTAAATGCCTTTTTCATAAAGGGATATGCATGAGCCATTTCAGAACCAGGGATAGAGTGTTATGATTCTATCTAAATGTACTCCCAAATCTTCATGCAGTCATAGGTGGAACTTTGTCAGAAGTATCTGGATTTAGAATGTGTGCCCCTGGGATTGATTCATGGTATAATGCTAGTCTCAAGGAGTCTCAAGGGCACTAGGCTTGATGGTGTGAGCACTACTTGCCATAAGTAGCCTGGACATGATCAAAGGGGCAGAAAGACCTGTGGTTATCCCATGTCGATCTTCTCTTGGTTTTTGTTTTGTCTTGCTATCTTCTGCCCCTCTCCCATGAACCGTTCTCCTCTGTGAAGCCACTCTGCCTTGGAGCCAGCTGATTATGAACAGACATGTCTATAAACTCTGAGCTCAACAAACCTTTCCTCTCTCAACTAGTAGGTGTTGGGATTTTGTGTCAGGAAAGATAAAATTTTAGAAGAATACAAGAATAGGAACCTCAAAAAGTTTAGCAGATACACAGCAATAGGAAAACTTTTGAATATGCAAAACAATGGATGTACACAGTATAAAACAGCATAAAAGTATTTTAGAGTCTGGTCATAGTTGCCAACTCAAATCAAGTATTTTCTTCTATATTCAAGTAAAAATTGGTGTCCTTATTGGGTTTGTTTTAGAAGCAAATCTTAAAATAAATTCAGTAGTTGTAGTTTAAGTGTAAAAGAGAGGAAATATGAGAAAAAATGAAGTAGAAAAGGATGAAATTTCACCAAAGAGGGCATATTTTCATTCAAATTATCACTGTCTCCATAGGTACTTAATTCTGGTGAGGAACTGTGAAAAACAATAGAGAACACATGTTTTAAGGATACCTTTGAAAAGATGTCTTGCTGGATGTGATAGCACATGCCTGTAATCCCAGTATTTGGGAGGGGGAAGCTGGTGGAGTACCACGAACTTTAAACCATTATGGGCTATAAAGCAAGACCATGTCTCACAAATAAAAACAGAGACAAACAAAAAGATGTCTTAAAATGTGTGCATCAGTGTTTGCCACCTAAGGAGAAGGGAGGTAGAATATTTACAAAAAAGCTATTATCATTTATTGGTCAAAAGGATAGAACTTAATTTCCTGGTAGTTTTACCTGATATGTACAAAGATGCAGCTATGGACAGAACCAAGTCAAGCCCACGTACACTGACAAGCTAAGGAGCCCCCAGCAAAGGCAAGATAACATATACTGCCACATTGATTTTAGACAACCAGGGTCACTACCTGGCTTTTGAACTGCATCATTGGCTAACACAGAATTCCTTTCATCAAGAAGATGAAGGAAAAAGAATAGGTTTAAGAAGAAAAATAAAATTTATTTTGGATTCAATTGGATTTTTGCTCTTTATAGGTTTTATATATTTGAAATCCAAGGAATAGATCTGGACAGGATGCTTAGTTTTGGAAGTCAGCAGGGTCTGTGTAATTGTTCAAATAGTGCAGGCATATAAGATCAGATAATTGATTATATAGTGAAAAATTGGGTTACAGACAGGAACCTGGAGGTTGGCACAATTTCAAAGATGTTGGGAAGAAGTTTGACCATGACTGTAAAAGTAAGGAAAATAAAGAGCAATAGAGACTGAAAGAACAATGTTAGCAGGTTTAACTGCAAACAAGAATAACAGTAATGTTTAGTAACATAAATATGGGATTATTTAGCCTATAGGCAATCCTAGTAAGGGTAGTTTGCAGTAGGATGATAGGTGTAAGATTATAGCCAGTTTTAATGAGTCTACTCCTTTTCTATGAACAGGGCAGGTAGTAGATGGTAACTGGAGAGATTTTATTTTAAGCCAGAGTTTACGGCATTATTTTGGTTGAGATCTAAAAAAACTCCAATATGTCTGATGTTCAGAGGTGGGCCTTTTGGAAGGCATTGGATTGCAGGGGTACTCTACATATCATAAGATAAATCCATTAATAAATTCATGGCTGAATGTGCTCTCAGGAGTTGAAGGCTGGTCTCAGGTAGGGCACAGAGGGACCGTTGACCTGAACACATGTATTCTTATTCCTAGCTCCCCCTCTTTCTCTTTTCTAACTGGATTAAGCAGGTTTCCTTAGTAATTCCCTTTCATGGATTCTGCTTCTGTTTTCAAGCCAATTAACAAGGACTGAATCTTCTAAAAGCCATGAGCCAAAATAAACCTCTATTCCACTCCATCGCAGGTGCTGGCTAGCTTGTCACTGCAACTAGAAAGCAATTGAAAAGGGAGTACTGGTAGACCCAAAATGTTATGGATTGAGTCTAGATGTCCCACCAAAGCCTCATGTGGTCATAAATCAGGCCTTTTCAGAGGTGGCTGAATCTGGAGTGTGTGATGCTGGATTAAGTGGGCGTGGCTACTAAATCAGTCCAGTAATTGGTTTAAGATTACATAATCCTGGTAGACTGTATACAGTATAAAGGACAGAAAGAGGCTTGCTCTCTCCCTTGTTTTCTTGTTTTTGCTGTCTTCTGCTTGCCATTAACTGTTTCTCTTCTGTGATGTACTCTATCAAGCTACCCTCCCTTAGATCTAGTCAATTATGGACTAAAACCTCAATAAACTGAGAACTAAATAAGTTTTCCTTTTTAGACTTTTAGTTTTGGATATTTTGTCTCAGCAATGATAGAAAAGTAACTAAGACAAAGGGGGGAAATGAGGAGAGAGTAAGAAAAATATATGAGAAAGAGATCTCTACATTGACACCAAGTGGGAGGGCAGGCAGACTGAATGTTTAGGTGAAAGAAATACTTGGTAGGAAGTAAGGATACCCAATCCTGTGAGAATGGAAGAAAAGAGATCAGAATAAAGTGGGTAAATCTGTACTAGTAGAAGTGGGAAGCAAGGACATGCCAAGTCCAATTCCCAGCCTCGGAGCCCTGGAGGACTCCGGAGACCAGGTACATGGCCCAGACTGTATGGAGCAGAGGCCAACTGGTAGTTACCTCAGAATCACTAGGATTTGGAGCTCATATGGGCACAGGAGAGCAATCCGAGTTCAGGTAAGAAAGGATTTCCACAACTCTACTTATTTTGCAGATTAAGAACTTATAGAAGTGTGCTGGTTTCTTGCCCAACAGTTCTTAGCCTCCTGAGCCATTCCTGGACTGGCCTCCCCTTGAGTGCAGAGCCACAATACAATGAATAATTGTATTTTGCTGATCTTTGCTTTACCTGGCAAATGAGACTATCGAGAAAGAGGGTCTCAAAGGACCCTTTTTATATAATTCCTATTCATTTTTATTTACTTTTAATCTTTTATTTATTGATTTGGAAGGGTTTCACTGTGCAGCTTGAAGTCATAGTGATCCTCCTATCGCAGCCTCCCCAAACCTGAGAATATAAGTGGGTGCTACCATGTACAGTTTTGGTGGCTGGCTTGGCACGGGGCCAACACGGCATGTGGTACTGCGGATTGGACCTGGGTCCTTGCACTTGTTGGCCAGGCACTTAGACCACTGAGATGTCTCCCCATCCCTTTTCATGCTTAGTCTTTAAATTTCCAGACTTACTGTGCATCATCTATACTTCTTCTTTTGCCTTTTTGAAACTCATATTTTCTCAGACAAGACTTGTTTATTCCCAGTACTCATTGTAACAGTTTCCTTTCATATGAATCCTAACATTATTAATAAAAAATGATGCCCTTTTACCTGTCCTTATACTCATATAGACGTCTCTGCAATCAGCTCTGACCTTGAGTCTCCCTCAGTTCTGGAAAATCTCCTGTATTATTCACATCAGCCAAAATTACATGGTGGAAGTAAACAGACCCGTGAGCTCACTGTGGTTTACCACAATGAAAATTTTACTTTTCGTGCTGCATGTTTATCATATGCTGTAGAATGAGGTGTTGTGTTTTTATTTCAAGTAGTCCAGGATTCAGGGTGATAGATAATCCATCTCAGTTTTTTTAGTGTTCCATAATCTCCATAATGAAAAAAAGACTTTGGCAAAACCTGCAACTTCTCACCCAGAAGCAACACGCATCAGTGCTGTTCACATTTTGTAGACTAAATCAAATCTCTTGGACATATGTAGGCAAGAAAACCAGAACATACAGTCGTGCATTTACCCAAAAGCAGGGACAGAGCATCTGTTAACAATCCAGTGTCTCTTTGTGCTTGAGCTTCTAGGGTAATGATGCTCTTTGCTGGACAGAGCTTTCTATGATGAAGCTTCCTGCTGGGCCTCCCCCAGCTGTTCCTGTGGGTCAAGTTGGGGTATCAGCCTGAAATTCCACAATTCTTTCCTGGGGTACTCCTGCTGGCATCTTTTATGTGATTTCCATATTTCCTAGTCCCCTACTATCACGTGTATCTCCATTTCCATATTTTACATGCATTTCAGTTGAAGAGTATCCAAAACAGCATTCACAAACTTACTGCTGATTATATGTCTTATGTTTGTTCATTCATGTATTCTTTTGGCTTGCCTGGCTCAGAGTTTCAGAAGCCCAGCTACATCAATCTTTCCTTTCCTTTGGTGCCAAGCACCTATTTTTACTTCATTATGCATGAATACATATGTAGTACATTAGTAAGTTTTCTAAAACCTCTGACTGGTGATTTCATTTTCATATTTCTTTTCTGCTTTAGGAGAAAACACAGATTAGGTTTTCCTCCACTCGCACAGTAATCCTCCTATGGTCACCAAAATACATGGAGGTTTTCTCCCAACAGCAAGCAGTGTGTCCTGTAGCAGACACCAGCCAGGTGTGCCGTAGTTCATCCTTGTTCTGACGCTATGCACTGTTGATGGCATCAGATCTCACACATTCAGCACTTAGCCCTACAAAGCTGGCCCTCTTCTTCAGAGAGCAAGCACAAGCTTTACATTGCACCCTGTGCTTGTGACTGGCAGGCCATGAGTAAGGGCTCCCACAAACCCTCGGATTTGTTTTTATAGAGTGGTGCACAGAACTCAAGAAAGAACTTCACTTACATTTCCTCATTTCTTATAAAAAAAATTCCAGCTAGATGGAGGAAACGCAAAGGGCAAGGCATGTGGGAGGTGGCACAGAGCTTTCATGCCATCCCTGTACATGTCACCTGTGGGGATCTCCACCAGTGCTGGACAAAATTAAGTGTTGCTAAACCTCAACTCATACATATATATATATATGATTACATTGTTGACCATTAGGGATCCCATCAATCATCCATCCTTGCCCCTCCCTGGGGAGTTTAGTTCTCCTGACAGCCAGCTCCCATCCTGAGGCTATCAAGACATCCAGCGTGAGTCACCTGATTTGCATACAGAAACATACTTATCACTTGGGAGATTGCTAGCTAGTGTGTCAGCATTTCTGTGCCAGGAAACAAGACCTTTATTTCCATCACTGTTAAGCTTAACACAATAGTATTAGAATCATTTTCTCATCATGTATGCACCTTATATGATACCAAAACATTATGAAAACAGTTTGCAATGTATTAATTTATCAAATCCATCTTGTCAAGGTATCTTAAAACTGTCTCATTGATATTTGTACTTCAATAAAACAAATAATACATAGGTTTAAGTAAAGTGCTGCCTATAATCCCAGCACTTGGGAATCTGAGACAGGAGGATTGTTGTGAGTTCGAGACCAGCCTGAGCTACAAAGTGAGTTTACGGTCAGCTTGAACTGCATAGTGAGACCCTGTCTCAAAAAGACAAAAAAAAAAAATTAATAAAAAAAATACTAAATAAATAAATACATAAAAAATAAAATAAAGTTTTACCCTCAAAAAATGTTTTTTCTTTTATATATTTAGCAAATTCATACTGTATATAAAATATCAATATTAAAGACAGTATATATTTTTTCTTTGTGCATGAAACAGATGTGCTCAGATCTCTGATTATGGTTTCCTCTCATTTCTCATAAGTTCATAGTTTAAAACGTAGAAGTTTATTAATCATACTGCACACATCACAGGGAAGGAGCCTGTGGTAAAAGGGAGCAGTTCCCTAAAGCTCTGATTGATAAAGACTGTTTAGCAAAGAGCAAGGTATTTTAGATGAGTGACAGGCCAGAGGACAGCAGTCTTAGCCCTCAAGAAATAGGGATGTATGCACGTGGGAAGGGGATGTTAGCAGAGGGGCCGTTGGGGGACTCTTTGGTGCTGTCCCTGGGCTGGTAGGAGCTGTCCTCACTGAATGGGAATTCACAACCTGTCTTTAGGCAGGAGTGAAGAGAGAATAGAAAGAGTGATTCTTCCATTTTCTGTTTAATTACTTTAAATTACAAAATAATTATCTCAAGGAGGCATATTTGAGGTTGCCATGTTCTGTTATCTTTCTGTATGAAAAGTTCATAAATTACATGCATAGTTGAGGCAGAAAAATCACTTTTTGGGGGGGTGCTTCATCATATAAGCATGAATAATTATGTCATTGGTAATCATCTTAACCATTCATGCTGCTAAGAAATTCTGTGACATAGGAAGACTTTGTCTCAAAAGAGAAAGTGAAGAAAGGGTCAGTGCTATTGCTCAGAGTGAAGACCCTGTGTTCAATCCCTGCTACCTTCCAAAATTGAAAAAAACAAGAAGGTTGAGAGTGTACATCTTAGTATCACTCGCACAGGGAAATCGAGTAATCCCACTCCCTAGAGTGGCCCATGTCCCTGTGCAGCTGTCACAGCCCCTGCTTCCACACCCATTCCAAGATAAGCAGTGCTACCATCATGGATTTACTTTGCTTCTTTCTTAATCTATATTTTTGGGTCGGACTATATACATTGTTTATCCTCTTTTGCTTACCGTCTTGTTTGTAGGATTAATCAAGCAGCTGTCTGTCATTGCAATATGGTATTTTATTATAGGTATGTGTTTATCTTTTATGCTGTATGAGCACATTTGGGGTGTTTTCAGTTACGTTAACTGTAGCTTTACTATGAAAGTCTCATATATTGATTTACTTAAACCTATGTATTCACCTTGAAGAAGTAGAATTTCTGAATTTGTAGTTCAAGCTTAGCATTACTGCCAGTTTTGCAAAAAATATTACATTGTTTTGACCAATTTTGAAAATATCTTTATTTTAGCTATTGTGGTAAGGATTATTATTTGTTTTATTTGTCAGTTTATTATTAACTAGAGAAGGTGAGCATTTTTTCATGCATTATCAACACTTGAAGTAGACTGACATTTATTTATTTATTTATTTTTCACCTGAGATCATTGGCCTGGTCCTTTTATCCTAAGTCACTTCAATAGTCTGTCTGTATCTTTAGAAATGGGCTTAACTGCAGCCAGAAAAAAACAATCAATTGATTCAGAGTCTCACTACACAGCTCAGACTCACAGTGCTCCTCCTGTCTCAGCCTCCCCAGCACTGGGATTACAGGTGAGCACCACTACACCCTGTTTAAGGGTTGGCATAGAATGCTGCACCAGGGAACCAGCCCAGGTCTTTGCACTTGCCAGGTAGGCACTAAGACCAGTAAGCTATTTCTCCAGCCCCAAAATCTTATTAGTAAGTGTTAAACATTTATTAGTCTTCTTTAGATTTGTCCCTGAATTTCTAAATAGTTGGAAAGGCTAAAATATGACAACATCCAGACCCTTACTCACCTCATAATTAAATCTTAATCTAACTAAATGTAGAAACTATTTGAAATAATTTCTATTTCTTCTTTTTCTTCCTTTCTTTTTTCTTTTTCTCCTATATAAATTTAAAGTGGCTTCAATAGTGGAGTTGCACAGGTTCTGAAGATGTATTATTTACACATATCTGGTCTGGATATATACTTAAATTAACACACAAACATATTTTTAGACAATTTTAAAAATGTCCACTGGTAGAATGAACTAAGCCCTTCTTATTCTAAGTATCTTAAATGAGACTGTGTTTCATAATTTACAAAGAGTGAAGAAAGTTCAATCCCAAGTCCTAATACAGGATTTAAGAAAATTTGATTGTAGTTTTATTATGTCACTTAACCAGGTGGCTTTATATTGGTATTAATATATTTGCTCATTGTTTTGCTCTCTGGCTTTATAATGAGATTGTATTAAAAGTTGTTTTGGAAAAAATACCCTGGGGATAAGAGAGGGATACTATATGGAAGTAACCCTTTCTGTCATCTATGAGTTGGTTATTTCAATTCTGAGAGTGTCTGAAAACAAGGATGTGGAAGCAGGATCCTACTTGGTCTTCTTAGGCTACTGCTTGAGTAGATAATGTTAGATAATGTCATTCCATCTTTAGGAGCAAAGGCAGGCTGAGAAGGTTGTACAGGGCAGTTTTGCTTAGAACACTACCCTCTGTACCTGGCTCTTCTGGCATGAGAAGACATTAGAGTTAAAAGTTTGTAACAGACAGAATTAAAATCTGGAAAATATTTTTTTTGTTGTTGTTTGAAAATAAAGACTGTTACTAAAAAACTGAATGCAAAGAAACATACTTCTATGAAGAGCTGAGAAAAAGAATTACAATATCTCACAACTTTTCACCTGGAAAGCATGAAACATACTGTATGTGCGGATTAAAAAAAAAAGGGGGCTATGAGATGAATAATTATGGCAAAGTGAGTATGAGGAACCAGCAAAGAAAAGAAAAAGAGGCCAAAGTTCGATTTTCAAAAACCAGTAGTCATGGTGCTGTGAATAGTGTTTAAAGTAGATGACATTATGAAGTTAAGAAGAAAGAAAGGCAGAAAAAACACAGTAAGATAGATAGATGGAAAGAGAATTTCTGAGTCACTCCATGAACAGAGCAAGCCCATGTCTTTAAGCGAGGCATGATGGATAACTTGCTAGGGACTTGCATGATGGATAACTTCTATGTTAATTCTGCATAAAATTGCCAGGAGGAGCTCTACTTTCTGTTGGGATCCTTTCAAAAGCCCTAGGGCCACTATAGGAAGGCAAAGGAGGAGGAGGAAGAGAGGGAGGAGGAAGGGGAGGAGGAGGAGGAGGAAGAGGAGGAGATATTATACTGTAGGAGTGAAGATCAGGGGCAGAGAACAGGTTAGGGGAAGGGTGCTGTAAATAGAGGCTCATTAACGCAGCAGGCTTGGTGCCTGATTAATTATGGAGCACTTGATAACGTCCTGAAGTCATGGAAATGAGGAGAAAAGGTAAAGATAATTGAGTGGAAGTGAAGCACTGGCAGTGCTGTGGGCATCATTAACATATTTTTGCTGCTGTTGCTCTTCTTGGCATGTGCCCTTGTCATAATCGACTCTAGGCTTCCGTACCTGCGCATTTTGGTGGAAGAAAAGAGGAAGACGCAAGAAAGGACAATGCTGAGTGAAACTTGTTTTCCTTTATCGAAACTCCGAGGTACATTGGGAATTTCTCTTGCACCAGCTCTTCTCTGCAGTGGTCCATGCCTAAATGTTTTGACTCTCTGAAGAAGGAAATTTCTGCTTAGAATGTCAGTGCCAGTGTCCAGAAGTGTCAGTGTGTGTGTGTGTGTGTGTGTGTGTGTGTGTGTGTGTGTGCGCGCACAACAATGGCCTCAAAGGTGAGGAATTTAGGACTATGTTTAGAAAAGTAATATGAATCTCAAGACTCCTCTGATGATGTCCTGCAGGTGGCCAACTGAGTACCTCCTGAACCAGTGTAATCACTGGTGTCTTAGGCTCCATCTCAACTAACCCATATCGGTGTCTGTGCACAAAGCAAGGCAAGTTCCTTTAACAGAGGACTGTTTTTTTTAGTGTTGAAACATTTTTGCTCTTCCTGCAGATGGTGAAACTTCTTAGGAATCCTCGTGGTTGTGTATTAAATGTATTAGAGATGGCATTTCGAGAGAAACTTTACTATATATGCATTTTCAGATTAGGAGAACTTTGACAGAGCAAACTGAGAAACACCAGTAATTTCTCATCTTGTCTGAGGAGCAGGATGCGTGGGCATGCAGGGTTTGTGCCGCTGTTGTGTGTGGAGGTCAGCTGCTTTCTGAGATGGGGTGTGATCCTGGTCAGCGGGAAGTGGCCGGAGGCTCCATGCTGCCTGTAGCCTGCAGCAGGGGGTGCGGAGGGGTGCACAGCACACCAGGGGCCGAACAGCAGCAGCTGCCTTTGCTGGCTTTTTTAGTGCAGATAATAAAATAGCTCAGAGAGTGTCACATGAGATAGAATTGTTCAATAGAAAATCCTGCCACTTGGTATACTGCCAAGCTTTATTCCAAATGTTTTTTCTAAGTTGCATTTCTTTTCCCCTTTCCTCTTTTTAAAAATTTTGTGGAAGATGCAGAAGAACTAGTCCGCATTGAATACAAGTTGACCTAAATGGTCATTAGAACACAAGTCTACTAGTCTGTCATTAGATTTATATTGTTTACACAGAAATCACAATATGACTCTTTCTATTCAGTAGCCCTAGGGCATTGATAAATTTACTAGCTGGACTCCAGAGACTGCTCCCAGGCAGTAGGACAGAGTAGCCATTAGCAGCAGAGTTTTTCAGTAGAGCTTTGTTTCTCCTCTCTCTCTCTCTCTCTCTCTCTCTCTCTCTCTCTCTCTCTCTCTCTCTCAAAATTTACAACTGCTTTGCCTCACCAAAGTTCTGTTTTGTTTTTTGTTTGTATTTGTTTTCCTGTTCTAGTAGAAAATATTTCCAACCCTTTCAAAAGAAAATCCTCAAATCCTTATAGCAGTAACTGAGAGGAAGATTTCCTACGTGAGTCACACATTTCTTCCATATTGGTCGCAGTAGAACCCAGGAAAAGCCCTTTAAGAGTTTTTAATCGAAATCAGCTAGTGGGGCTGGGTAGATAGCTCGGTGGTCCAAGCACCTGCCTGGCAAGCACGAGGACCTGGGTTCAATCCCTGTTACTGCATGCTGCGCAGGCCCCAGAGCCTCAGCCCGTGAGCCTACCACCAAAGCTTAGCATGGTGGGGCACGCCTGTAATCCCGGCACCGGGGAGGCTAAGACAGGAGGATCACTACCAGTCCAGGCTATGCAGGGAGACCCTGTACTAAATCAATAAATAAAAGATTTAAAGAAATGTGTAAAAAATTAATTGATTGACTCATATCACAAATCCGTGAACAAGGAGCCTGCTTCTGTGCTCGCTCACGTGTTCGGCTGTTGTTCCATGCTCACAAAGTGGATGTGTGAAACTGTACCACCTGCTCAATAATGGAATATTTTAGATTAGCCTTATTATTAAGCCAGAAATCTTAGATAGCTGTCTTATGATTTATGTTAAATTCTTTAGCATTTTGTTTTTTGTTATTTGGGTCTGAAATTCATGCCTGGACCACAGTAACAACTACTTCAATTTTTCTTTTGAGTCTTGTTTTCATGTTTATCCAGTTCGGGCACATCATAATTTTCCAACAGAGATACAGTTTAAGACCAGGCTCAGAAACACAACTTCTGTTAGTCAAATTCATTCCTTGCTGAGGATTCTGCCTGACACTGATTTGGTCTAGGATTCCAGCAGGAATTGCCAGGACAGTGCAAGCCTGTGTGTGGCCACCTCAGACAACTAGAATAAATAAATAAATACAGACTTTTAAAAAAAATAAGAAATAGATGTTTCCTAAAATTTTATGAAAATTTCAATAAAATGTATCATTAAAATTTGAATAATCACTTTTGGATAACCTTTTTCCTATGATGAGCCTGCTGCTTTGTTAAAATTATTTTATGATTAAAAAACCTTTTGAACAGAAAAATGGTTCTCTACGAGTAATTTGTCAGACTGTTAGCTCTAGTAATGACTCCTGCAGCACCTTATGTGCAGCAAGTCTCACACTATGGCTTAGCTTTGCTCCTAGAGCTTGGGATGCAGAGAGCAAAATCAGACTATTGCTGGAAAAATTCAAAGGATGCGGATTTCTTCTCCGTTGCTATCCATTGTACCACCCGGTACTGTTTTTGTCTATAAACAATATTCCCCTGTGAATTAAAGTTCAGCTTGTGCTTACACATATATTTCAAAGCAATTTTTCTTTGACTTTAACGAACTCATATAATCAAATCTTCTTTTAAAATTGTGTATTTTCATTTCATTTTCAGGAAGAACACAGTAGCTCAGAAGAGTTGATATACTTTGCAATTTAAGAGTGTAAGTGGCTTGTTGCTAGGACCGAGACCTGAGCTACAACTCATGATTGCCCTTTATACAGGCAAACACCTGAAAGATAAGGGAAATATACCCAGACATTTACCTATTTTGCCAGCATTCTTTGGTGTGCAACAGCTGCTTTTGATGCTATCATTAATTCCCAGCATCGTTTAGGGTGCCTCTTTAACTTGCTCTCCCCTAAATATAAAGTTCCTGGTGGGGTCTTAGGGCAGTGTCCTTTAAATTACTGACCAGAATACACAATAAGAAATATGTACTATGCCACTGCTTTCTGCATCTGCATGTACTCTCATTGCATTGATATGGCCCTCTGTATTTTAGTTCCTTTCTCTTACAACATTTGAATACTTTCAACTGGGTAATTTATGAAGCATAGAGGTTCATTTCTCACAGCTCATGAATATGGGAAACCCAGCACTAAGTAACTTGCCTCTGGTGAGGCCTTTTTGCTGTGCTATCTCATGGTGGAAAGCAGAAGGCAGGGGAGTTCATGTGTGCTCCTTCCTACACCCAAGGAGATGTCTCACTGTCACAGTAAGCCCAATGGCAGGGTAATTGAGCCACCATCAGGACAGGGCCGTTAAACAGTCCTAAAGGCAGAACCACTTTGACCTAACTACCTTGTTGTAGGCCCTACCTGCTGTTACATTAGGGATCAAGTTTCTCACAACTGCAATTTAGAGAACATGTTTAGTACCCCATAGATACAAAATAATATATAAGTTGTTGAATTTGATTATCTTCTCTTGACTCTTCTATTCCATTAAATGTATTACATTTAAAGAATGCCTAGCTCTCTGAATTAGTTTATTGGTATAGAATGAACTGGTGTGGTTCCTATTTGGAAAACATTTCATTAGCATTACTACCTGCCTCCAACTTAGGGTGTGTTCTTTGTAGGACAGTGGGGATATTACTTCATGGTCTATAACTTCATTAGACTTAGAAAAATAAGTAAGGTGTACTGCTCAAAACATTCTGGATTTGTTCATGAATAATGTGAAAACTTATGGGGTTTCAGTGGTTTTAATTATCCACCAAGTGAGGAGTCCCTGAAGACAAAAATCAGCTATAACTAGTACCACACAAAACAGCAGTTCACAAAGAACTTGCCATCCTTTATGGAATCAAGATGGAAGATCCACAATATGCCATCCATTTTGTTTTGCAGACAGGAAAACATTTGATACCCTCATATGATATGAATATTTGTGTAGCCCCATTCTTCTGTAGAAATCTGAACCTAAAGGTAAATATGTGCTGAGGTAAGAACCTTTGGGGACTGAGAGCTCATGAATGGAATTGGTACCATCAGCAAGGAAAGCTGAGACTTTCTTATGCCTTCTATGAGGTAGGCAAAGTTGGGAGTAAGAAGATCACCTCAATGAGCAAGTAGGTTCCCATTAAACTTAAAAGTATAGAGCCTTCCCGTAGACTTCCAAGTCACCGACAATTAAAACGTAGTTTGTTTGTATATCACCTAGTTCATGACATTTTACTATAACAAACCAAATTGAGAAAGTTTTCTCTCCATGTGCCTCTCCCTAGGCATACTATTGACTAAGACTGTCCCATTATGAAGTGTCTTTCTCATCTGATCTTTGTGAACACTTAGCACTCACAGATCACCTGCTTGCATTAAGCATATGCCCCGTGTCATGTTTTTACACCCTAAAGGTGAACATATCAGAGGACATCTCAGCTCACTGTTAGCCTCCTAACCTAGTGCTTTGAGGTCTCTATTCATTTTTGAGTATTAATTTAACTATACCACTTTTGTAGGCCTACCACCTGTCTCTCAAAGATCTTCATTACTTTTGGAGATTCATGAACACTGGAATATTAAAGCAAGTTTAAACTTATCAATCTAGGTGGGGAGCTAACTCAGTGGCATAAGTGCCTGTAAAAATGTATCAATCATAAAGAAATAAAATTTCTCTGGCTTTGAATGACATATATAAAAAATAAATTATATGCCTTGACAATATGTACCAGTATTTTCTCAATATATTATTTCATTCTGTCTGAAATCATTCTTACTTACCTTTGAAGATGTTTCTATAAGAAACTGGGAAAAAATTTTTTGCCATTTTTGTAAAACAAAATTAGAACTTGCAATACTGATGTATTTATCAGAATAAATACTGCAAATCAATTAAACATTTTCTCAAATATTTGTAATAAGCTTGCCCACATTGATGTATTTTCCTGCATTTTTTACTGTAGAGGCTAAAAATTTGGCCAATATAGTAGTCAACATTTTTAGACTTTACCCTTCCAATTATTGATGCCAGTTTTTCTATATTTATGAATTAAACTGATTATATGCCAAGTATAACTTTCTTCAGTGGATAACTTATCTGCATTGTCATTTATTTATTAATACATTTTCAATTCTGAGATTATCTATTTACTTATATGTTGCTATTTCTGTTCTTGTTTTAGTTTATTTTTCCTTTGCAAACATTGCATTTTCACTGTTATGCCTAGAACTTTTCATTTGTATGAAGTTGTATGACTTCTCAAGATAATTTTGAATTCTAATCAGATTTCTTCATTACTCCTAAATTTGGTACAATTTGAAGAGTTAATAATCATCTCTCTATCCCAGTATCCAGATAACCAATGGAGTAGTCTGGTCTCCAAGACAGACTCATATTGAATACCAATTACTAAGAGTATTTAAGACAATTATATCAATTGATGAATCGCTGATATGTTCCTCAGACCAGATGTGCGCAGATAATGCAGTAAACTAGTGGCTTTGTGATACTGATACATCTCATTGTATGGAGTTTCCAAAGCAGCTGCAGATCCACCAAAATTCATTAAAGCATGTTAAGAATTACATAAAGCTATGCCCATATGGAATATCATTGGTTGCCATTTGGATTTCAGATGGTACACTGTTGTAAAAATTGAATTTCAGTTGGTCCTTGTTCTTTTTATAGAGTATCACATGCAGACAGATTTACTTCACTTAAATGTTATTGTGAAATTATCTAACACACTTTGGGTTCTGACTGTATATAATAGCTAGAAACTGGGATAGGAATTTGGTTGTGAAGAACACTTGATTGTGTTCCATGGTTATGTTAGACTCCAGGTGACAGAGACATCTGGTAATGAAAGAAAACCAGGAAGAAAATATTCCTTAAGTTTGAAAATGTTATTTTAGTTCTTCACCTGCTTTCAAGTTGGAATGCATAAGATGCAAATAAAAAAGATAACTTTGTAATCAAATGTGGTATTTGTCACAAGAGATCATTAGAAAGATAGATTGAATTGTCCCTGGATTTGTGTGGACAGTGGGAAGAGAAGCATTAAGGAAAAGCAGTATGTTATGAGTCCTAAATGTTAGACAATAATGAACTCAGAGATGGCACAATTTCCACATGTATGATGGAAACTTTCACTAATTATGTCTCAATGTTTCTCTAAGTTCCTCAAAAGGAATCTTGACTATTTATAGTTTTTATAGCCTTACATTATGCTTCAGCAAGCATATTGCCCATAAATATATTTTCCTCTCTAGGAATGATTCATTTTCAAAGGCATTATAAGCAGGAATCACCAGACTCACTGACAAGAAAGAAATAATGTAGGGATTCATCTAAATATAACCAAGTGAGTGAAATTTAGAGTTGTTCATTCTAGCCGTCCAGTTTACTCCATTGTTCACTAGAGACTTTAAATTCCACACAGCTAGGAATAGAGTCGAAGAAGAAAAATGCAGAGTCTGTGCTCCAGAAGCTTAAAATTTGTATGGGAATAAAAGTCATATGATACAGTGCATAATGATAAGAGTGGCATCCATTGAAGGCCAAAATTAGCAATAAGGAGAGCAGTATATTTCCTCCTATGGACTGAAACAATAATAACACCATGTTCAGAGTTACCTAACTCAGACTGTGTCATGTCTACTTTCTAGGACAAGTCTCTCCTAAAGGAAGGAAAAAAATGAAGTTTCAGCTGATTCAGAATTTCTTGAGTTTGGCTGCTGGAGTAGCTGTTTTGTGCTTCAGTTCTAAGACTCCAACACTTATATTACACCTTGGTCCACATAATTTTTTTCTCCTATGCTTTTGTATTTTGATATTGAAGAAAGAGGTATATAATAGAAATCTCAATCCAAGGAATGAATGTAATATTTTAAATCAACACATTTAAAAATTTTATGTATTTGGTACAAGGTCTCACTATGTAACTTGGACTCATAGTGGTTCTCCCATTTTAGCCTTTTCAGTGCTGGGATTACAGGTGTGTGCCACCACACCCAGGCTTGGTGGTCCTTTGCGCACACCCTGAGTGAGGTGATATAGCATTTGGTGCCAGGGATCAAACCGGGTCCTTGTGCTTGCCTAAGCAAGTGTTAGACCACTGAGCTATCTCCATGGTCCAAGCAGCATGTTTATGCAAAAATTCCCATTAACACATAAACTTATATTTCATGAAGAAAGTCTAGAGCAGTAGATTAGCATTTTGCCATGTTGTGAGGCCCAGGGTCTTCAGTTCTTTCTCTCATGTTTTATCACTGCTCAAGGCAACCAAAGGAGAATGTCAATAGTCTTGGGGAATAAAATAAATGACCAAATTAGTGAATAAGATGAAGATAAAATGTGCATTTTGTGAAGGAGACAAACAAGATAGATGGATGTAGACAACTCGATCCCTGTAAATCTAAGTCCATGCTGTGTTTGTGTGGTGTCCTAAAAGCCTAACACACTGTCTACAGAAAGTGTGACAAAATACAGATGCAGAGAAAATTTCATAAGTAACCGAGAGTGGGTACAAAAATTTGAAATTCTAGGAATACAGTGATTTGAAATGGTGGTAAAGGATTTACTAGGATCTATCAGGTGACAGGGGACATGAAATAAGACAGTGTATCATCATATGAATTTTGAGAGTATATAAAGCCAGGAGGCTGGTGATTTCATTACACACACACACACACACACACACACACACACACACACAGAAGCATGGAAACTTCAAAGTTAATGAACACAGAAAGTAGGTTTAAGGCCCAGTAGGAAGTAAAGAATAAGCAGATCTCGTGTACTTGCCCCTTTAGTTGATGCAAGTAGTGAGGCATAGAAGAGTGGAAAACAGGCAACAGACTTAGAAAATCCTCTACTTCACATTGATAATTTTACTAAAATGATATTTAAAAGAAAATGAGCTGGCTCTAACAAAAACTATGAGAGAATTTATTCAGAATAGAAGCTCCCAATAAAAGAGACATAGACCCAGTCATCGAAGAGACAAATCTATGAGGGCTAGAGCTGATCATAATAAGGTTCATAATTTAGTAAAGTATGTGGGAATAGTAAAAGTGATCATTAGAGTTAGGGAAAATGCTCAAAGGGGGATGGACATAATCACTTTTCATATCCTAGGGATGTTTTCTTCACTACAGCCACTTAGTATTCATAAGAAATGTGTTAGTGGGCAGGTGAATGCATTTAAGTACAGTTATTGAAACTATTTTATAATACTTATGAAACTTTCATTACTTACAACTTTCAATGTTTTACAACGGAAATAAGCACTATGGTACATTACAATCAGTACTGGAGTTTATGATGGTAGAGCCGGTGTTAAGTGAGCACTCACTGTGTTTGAGGCAGAGTTTGAAGTTTCAGAGGCAGCAATTCATTACCCATAATTGGGTATTGTGTGCTGCGCACCAGCACTGTCATTATGCCATGGGGCACACATAAGACAAATACATTCTCCTTCACTTACTCAGAATTCTGTAATGGAGCTGATTTTTGCATCCTAACCAAAGTTTTGAACCATGACAGTATTTTGATTTTCACTATTAGTGTGGTTTCTATATTACATTTTTCTGACGGCCGTCAGCCTTTCCCTACGATTGTGGCATACTCGGTTTGGCAGGGTATTTATTTTTCTACATTCAGCAAGGGCAGGTAGAATGGGTTAAACAACAGAGGGAGTAATTGCTGACAGAATAATGCGAGCCAACGTGCACGCATTACAAAGAGATGAAGGATGACACATCATAATTCAATGGGCCGATAAAATGTGATGGATTTCCTAACCACCCAATCTTTCACTGACAGGCTTGTCCCCTGCTTTCTGATGCAGCTTGATTACACTGGCCTGCAAGATACAGAATAGCCCTCGTGTTAGAAGCTATGGTAATACAGTGTCAATCATGAACTCCAAAGTAAGCTGAGCTAGGCTGTGGATAATCCCTACGCTTTTCCTAAAATTATCTCAGTTGCTTATGCAACTGGAATCCTTTCAATATATACAAAATCTTATTGATTAAGGAAAGCCTTAGAAATCAGAGATATATTCAATAAAGTTGGAAGATTATAATCTCTATACTGTAAGCTACTTGAGAGCCACTAGTTCAGACTGCTTTTTCTAGACTCATGGCTTATAGATACTTTGTGTTTATTGGATGGAAATAAATTTCATACACAAAAGGGCTATAAAATATTTTGTGAGATATATATGTATATATATATATATATATATATATATATATATATATATAATTATAGTCTTACTAGCATAAATTTAAAATGTTGCCTTGGATCTATATTTCTTTACCTGATAGATTTCTTTACCTGGTATATTAATGGATGAAAGAATGTGAATGGCAAAATATTTCGGTTCCATTTATTTTATCTGACTAGAATACTTCATATGTGTAACTGTCTATAACTGAAAAATCTGCAGGCCATGTAGTAGAATGTATGGGCTTTGGAGTCAGATCATCAAGATCTGTGTCTTACATAGCTCTTCTTTCAGTTGTCAAGATATGAGTAAATTAATTAATCCAGACCTCCATTTCCTGATTAACAAAATACATAGGTAATTTAACATATTTCATAGAAACATTAAGAACATTGTAGATGTCATATGGACAACAAGATTTACTATAACTCCTAGGATTTTTTGAAAAAAATAATTGATGAATTAAGTATTTAGTACAAGGTGTTGCTATGTAACTTGGACTCATACTGATGCTCCTATTTCAGCCTCTCCAGGGATGGGATTACAGGTGTGCTCCACCATCCTCTGTTCAGGTAGCCAGCTCAGTGCTTGGGACTGGCATGACGGGCAGTGTCAGGGATCGAACCTGGGTCCTTGTGCTTGCCATATAATGCCTAGTTTTTAAAGTTAATTTTATTGTTGTACTTATGTGTGCGTAATGATCCTTTTAGGAAATCATGAAGATAATTCCTTTGACTTTTTTTTTTCTTATCTGCATTTAGGACACGATCTATAGGGTTTCAATACGTAAATGGATGCATAGTGATCCTCCTGTTTTTGGCTTCCCAAGTGCTGGGATTACAGGTGCACACCACCACACCCATTCTCAGTGCCCTCTTAGTGTCCCCGCAGGTGGGGCTGGCAGGCATGTTGGGGATTGAATCCCGGCCACCACCCTCTGCCTCAGAAGATGCTTTAGTCCATTGAGCTCACAGGCCAGCCCTGAAGCTTTCTTTTTTTAGGCAGGCTCAAGCTGCCTTAAGTGCAGTCTGGTGCTGCACATGGAGCCAGGGAATGAACTGTGCTCCCCTGCACCTGACTGAGTTTCCCCAAGCAGGTGCTTTAAACAACTGAGCTAACCTGCAAGCCCCTATTTGGCTTTTTATCATGAGACTAATATAGAGGAAGTCTTACCAAAATATTCGCATTTTTATTTATCATTTTTCATGTATTAGTACTTAGAGTTTAAAAATTATCTAAAGATAAATATTAAAACATATTTTATTAATTTTTAGGATAATTAATGTGAAGAATCTTTGTGGTAGACAGTATTTATCCCAGTTTTGCAAGTTTAGTGAACCCCTGCCATGGGACTTATCTGACAGGGTGATACTCAAGCTCTGCAGAGACTTCTATCTGTGTCCCTAATGGACTGGGAGCTTTCAGAGGACAGAATTTAGGTCATTCAGCCCCTGTGAGTGGCCCATGGAGCAGTCATTGCATCGATAGTGTTTCAATGAGTTGTGCTCACAGAAATCAAGAGCCTTTCTCCTTCCCTTTGTGATGAACAGCCATCCTGTCGTGAGCGACACTTACCATTCTTGGCATCTGAGATGGGTTTCAGTAAAAGGCCTCCTAGCGGCCACAGGAAAAGCCCAGCCCTTAGCACGCTCCCGAATCTTTTTCTCAAGGAGCATGGATACATGGGAGAGTTTTACTTTCCTTGTGGCCTTTGAATCCACTCCCTAAATAGTATCCCAAGTCTTTAACAAGCTCCTTACAAATTCTGAACAGCAGAAGGACTCCATTAAAGGTGACCCACAAGGTCCTTCTGCTGGAGTTGTTCACTCTTGGCCCTCTCACCAGTTACTACATGCCAATAGGGCATGCAGTAGCTCCCACACTTGTCTTCCAATCTGTGGGGTAAGGGGAAAGGGAAAAGAAATCTATGCTTTAATGAATGATCCATATTACCTTCTATCCTGGAGTTAAGAGTGTGTTAGCCATGTCCAGCCTCGTCCTATACTTAAATTACCTGCGACCTCAGGTACACTCATGGATTTTCTAGAGGAATTCTTGAATGGAAGGTACCTTAACTTTCCATAGAACTATGGTACAAGAATTGTCAATAGGAACACTTAAATTTTTGTGGTAAAATATAGTAAAATTGAATAACACATAGCACTCAGATGCCAAAGAATCAGATGTTCTAAATACACTTAAAATGCACGCCCTGCCTTATCTCTGGGTTTTTTGAGCCGGTCACCCAGTCTGGGCATCGTGGCACATGCCTGTAATTCCAGCACTGGAGAGTCTGAAGACAGAAGGATCATTATGAGTCTGAGCTTCATAGTGAGACCCTGTACCAAATACATAAAAAAAGAAAATGCACATGACATTTGCAAACCTAGATGTATATGATTTTCTGTTTGACAGGCATTAAGCAGACTGGGTTTGCTTTTACTTTCACGTAGTTCTTTTCATTCTGCAGTTGTAAAGAAGATCCCAAACTTCAGGCAAGCAATAGCTTATTTCACGCAAGGCTACTCACATAGAGTCAGAGAATGAAACCACCTCCATTCAGGCACACACTTGGCTTTTCCTTTCCATTCTGTTTTAGGGTGACCTCCAGGTTACATGGCTCTACTTGACCATCAAAACTTACTATACACCTAAGCTTCTCCCTTGTGTTAACTTCTCCCAAGTTTTCCTGTGAACATTCACTTAGGCTCTGCTGTGTTGAAAAATGCATTAAAAAGTCATAAAGATAGGAAAATATATTTATAGCCTTCAGGAAATCTCTCCTCACATCAAACTTGAAAGGTTTTTTTTTTGTTTCTTTTTTTTTTTTTTTTTTTTTTTTTTTTTTTTTTTTTTTTTTTTTTTTTTTTTTTTTTTTTTTTTTTTTTTTGTCTTTTTGAGACAGGGTCTCACTGTGCAGTTCAGGCTGGCCTTAAGCTCACTTAGTAGCTCAGGCTGGTCTCGAACTCACAACAATCCTCCTGCCTTTTTGTTTCTTGAGGGGTGAGGTTATTTGTTGATTTAATTTGGAAGCATTTTATTGTGGCTTTATTTGCATAGTCATACAATTTACACAATGCAATAATGAACATGTATCTATTGAAGCATTATTCCTTATTACATCAAAGATCAACAGTAGCCATGTAAAGCTGCTGAGATGTTAGATGCAAGCCTGGTTTCTTGTAGATCTGTACCTTAGTTTACTCATTCAAAATGAGTACAACACCTTTAACTTCCCTTACTGAGGATTAGAGTAAGCCATTATGCAGAGTCACCTACTGTTGCTGTTTCCCCTCTCATATTACCTAGCTTTTAATTTTTTTATTTATTTAATTTTTTTGTGGTAACAGGGATTGAACTCAGGACATTGCGCTTGCCAGGCAAGCGCTTATTCTACTGAGCTATCTCCACAGCCCTGCCCAGCTTTTTTGAACAATCAAATATTGTCTTTCACTTTATCCTTGTGAGCTAGTTCATTTTTATAGATCTTATGTTTGACAACCTCTTGGGGATTTACACCTCTCTCTTCATCATTCACATTTTAGCTTAACCCTCCTTCAATTTGATATTATTCATTAATTATAAAGTAATCTAAATCAAATAAAGTCATATTTTCAATTAAGACTATTTCAAATCATTTGTTCTTGTTGGCAAGTATAGCACACTGCATACTTTCTTGAAAGAAAATGTGTGCAGTATACCATTTATAAGTGTCCTGTAAAAATATGTTTAATTATAGCAATTGTAAAGTTTTTACTTCTAATGTATGATACAAAAAGTATTATCTTCAAAATGTATTTATGTAGGTAGTAATATATTTTCCCACTGTTTTGGAATTAACTTAATTTGCAATATTCTTAGAAATATATAAAGAGCAATGTTAGCATTCATTCATATACGGATTACATATTTATTCATATCCAGATTATTTGACTGAATACTTTCTGTGTTAAAATGATGGATTCTATCATATAAGTATAAAATTATTTGTATGTATATATATATATAATCATATATATATATTATGTATATTTATATAATTCTGTTCTAATGTTCACAGTCATGTTTGAAATGATATGAATTTGTTAGAATTCACCTATTTATACAAGCAATTTTTGAGGCTCCCATTCATGTCTATCCCTTTTCCCTATTCTGAACCTACAAAGGAAGAAATACAAAATCTTCATCCTCTATAACATTTCACTGTAGTTGAAGACATCGCTATAAGTTAACAAAGGGATGAAAAACACGTGCTGGTGTTCTGATAGGACAGTACTGAGCGTGTAGTAGTGGTTAAAAGGAAGAAACTGCAATTCTATAGGAAAATGTTCGGAGAACTGATTTTTAAATTTAGTTGCCAAAATCAAGACTGGCTAACTGAGGGGATATGAAAAATAGCTAGAAAGTTATTCTAATAAAAATAGTTTTAAAGTCACATGATAGTATAAGACTTGGACAATCAGGAGTACATTGATTATAGATAGCAAGCACCAAGAGAAAGACAAACAGTGCTAAAGGATCTGATTTTAGAGATTGTAATCTGGTTGATGTATTTAAAGATGTCACTTAAAAAGGATGAGGAGAATTTAAGATACTGAGATACTGAGAAAAGGATTAGCTAAAAGAAAAGCAAATGTTGAGAAAAGTTCCATTTGTGGAATAAATTATGCCTGAGTTCAGCTGTTAAAGGAATGAGCACATATTTTCTCATTGTTTTCTTTGGGTTAGGACTTTGGGATCAAGAAGAGTAGTCAGATAAAAACATCAGCCCTTTAACCAAAAGTAGTGAGTGCCACAAAGTATGTACAAAAATGGGTGGAATACTTCAAGTGTGATAATGGGATACCAAACATTTGGGAAGTTGAAAGAGTAACTATAAGACAACAAGCCTAGCAGAAAAAAGATTTTCACAGTGAGTGCAGTAGTGAGGGGACTTACTCTGAATTTGGGTAAAGAAAATTCTTCTGTTGTTAGGTGTCTTCTTACAGAGGCATGAAATCCCTTATGAATGTTGCTAGTGGTTATTTGAGATTTTTCATGCAGTAGAGTATCTGTTTGCTTTGAAAAGAGCAAGAATTAAGATTCTTGAAACACATGGGATAGACCTGAAATAATGTCTAGGTAGTTAAGAGTATCATGGGGGTAGCACTGGTTGACTAAAGCAGAGTGAGGAAGTCAAAAAAGAACAGCTTTGATGTCTACTTTTAAACTACAAATAGGGAATTCAGAAAAGTAGGTAGAAGGGAACCACACTGTTTGGTGGTTCCAGCAAACTGTCGCACTGTGTTGTTTGAGTTTACATGTAGTTGGACATACATACGTGAAGCTATGAAAATGAATGGCAATTTATTTCTCTGTGGCTGTTTCCTCATGTATAAAATGGAGATAATAGTAATCACTAACTTACATGGATTTATGAAAATTAAATTAGTGCTTTTAAGACATTTAGAAAAAAGAAGATGTGACACAGTGATCAATGAGTAAAAAGTAGCTATTACTGTGAGGACTGTAATTTGTCTTTATTAAAAGATGTATATTTAAGTATTCATTTCTGCTTTTAAATAAACAATATAGTTTAACTGCAAGCATTTTTAGATACAAGTTTGAAATGCAATAAGTGAAGTCTCTTGGGAGATCCGTAAACCAATTTTATAGATCAAGATGTTCCATTTAAGGAAATGTAGTTAGTAATCAATAAACAACTTAACCCACCATATGATACAAGACTGTATAGATAACCAACAAACAAATACTTCTATATACTTCTTCATTGGTCCCTGCTTTTAGTAATGCCTTGTCTGCATACCTGAACCCAAATCATTATCATTGTCATTCTATACCTCCTCATTTTGCTGAAGTCTGTGAGAATGACTAATGTCTAAAATTAGTTTTCTTTGTAGCACTTCCTGCTAGTTCCAGGGGTTTTAGTGTTCCAAAACAAGGCATATCTATGTACATTAATTTCATGCTCTGGAAAATTTCCTTCTGGAATTGGCTTTCAATTCATCAGAAAATTCTAGAAATATTTGGTTGAAGTATACAATTATTTGAGCTTAAGTCAATATTTTCCTACCTGCTTATGGCCAGAGAGGAATTTGTTTATATATAAGCAGTATTTAGTCTAATCGGATAATATCAGTTTTCTAAATTAAGACCCTTTTATAGAATGCATCAGTTGACATAGATGCAGTTTTGATTATTCAAGACAGGCGAGTATCAGGAAGGATCATGATTTCCTAAGAAATGAGACAGCTCAATATTACCTCCCAATCAAACTGATAATAGCATTCCATTTTGGAATTCCCGGAACTAAGATTTTGCCCTTGATGTTGAATTTTCTTCTCAATTTTTCAATCACAGAAAAATTAGAAAAATAACAACTACTATATGTAGTTATGGAAGTGGGTGTGCTAAATAAGGAAATATATGTAAAGTTTCTAGGGAGTTGTTCTGAAGACCCATCGCTCAAATTTACACTGTGTAAAACACAATAGAAATAATAAAAAGAATCACTAATTCATGGCTATATTTTAGTATATATGAAACTATTGGTCATAAAATTAATTGAGTATGTATATCCCTTGAAAATACAGAGTACTTTACATATAAGTTAGGCTTTCAAAGTAAAAGGGTAACTCTTTGATGGGACTATTATAAAGAGAAAACATGTAATTGTTGACTTGATCTATGCTTATTTTCGAATCTCAGACATTGATTTCAAATTCACACACTGAAGTGTTTTAGTCAATTTTTACAAAATTGGTGTAATGTCTACCTTGCTGTTGGAAGTGTGCCTGACTCTGCTTGTCAGATGCCTGGCCTCAGGCTGGACACGTGGTTTGGAAGGCGCTGTGCATTTTTAGGTAAGCTTTGTGGCTTCACCTGCCCTCCTACACAAGTTGTGCTTTGTACAGTGCTGGGCTTGTAAAGGCTCACATTGGTCTCTTGCTTCTGTGGTTAATTAAGATGTATTTTACAGAACAGCCCACAGATTCCAAGGCTCAAAGGATTAGTCAATAGCTTTTTGCTGCTCTACCATTAGCAGGACAAACTGTCTTAAAGGTATAGTATTCTTTCTTCAGAATATGTCCATTTTCTTTATTTTAAGAGCTGATGCACTTAACTGCCAGAGATGGGAGAAACAGGCAGCTGTGGAAATACAGAAGCATAAATATGGTCTAATTCTAGATCAAACCATTATATGCTGAGAAAACTATGACAGAAGCAGTCTGTATTTCTGCTCTTATCTATAAAACAAAGACATCTCATGGCAACTCAGTATTTATTACAGTTATCACTCTCATTACAATAAAATAAAGCCTTTGAAATCTATGGAGACCTACGCATTAACTTTTGAATAGACACAAGTTATTAAAATTTCAGTATCCAATTTTAAAATATAAATAGGAAAAAAATTGAGGTGTAGAAGGAGAAGTGAAAGTGAAGATTCCAGAACAATTAACTGAAGGCTCAGGAGTAAGACAATGTGGGAGAATAGAAGAGAGAAAAAATTGTGGAGCTGTTGGAAAAGAAAAGGTTGTGTGTGTGAGCATGGAACTAAGCAAGCATGATAGAAAAAGCATGGAGAATAGCAAGAGGGACTGTTGGCTTTTAACATGTCCAATTACACTGCCAACATTTACCTATTTGTCTGCCAATGTGCACTAACATCTGCTTCTTGACAATGTAGGTTCACAAAGACCATGTTGGTGCCATGGCACAATAAACATCCCCTCACTTTTTCAAAAGTTTTGCTTGGCTGAGTATAACAGACTCAGGGCTGTTGTCTCAGTGGACCATCCAGGTATTCTAGCCATAAAACTCTCTGTGGCAATGTTCATGACCAATCGTACTATCACCGTAAACCCCAAAGGTGCTGGCAGATGACATTTCCTATTGCCACATGACTCACTGTTAATAGTACCATATTTAAGCCTTCATGAGAACAAGGGGAGACCTCTTTGCTCACCAAAAGCTGAGTGGTTTAGATTAAAGAAAAACAGCAATGGAGTTTGGATCATTTGTCAAGGAAATATTTGGTTACCCAAGACCTGACCAATGCAAAGAATTAGAAGTATGTTACTTGTTTTTAATATTTGATTATGAAAGAAAAGAAAAAGAATGTTTGAGTTATTTCATTGCCAACATTTAAAAGAATGTATTGCAGACAGATAAGGAAAATCATACAAGATTAGATAAGGAGCTCAGATCTATATGTATGTAGAAGGATAAATTTCTGTATTGGTGATTTAATGTATTTAGTTCCAAACACTAAAATACTTACTGAAACTTTATTTATTTATTTTTTTATTTTTTGTGGAACCTAGGACTGAATCCAGGCCCTTGTGCTTGCCAGGGAAGCACTTTTCTACTAAGCCATCTCCCCAGCCCCCTTACTGAAACTTTAAAGAAATTGGACTATAATTTCAGATCATTGTATATAAATTTTTCTGCAGTTTGCTATAATCACAGAATGACTAAGACATCAAATTTTATTTTAAATGATCAGTTCTTTGAGAACTATAGATTATTTGCTTTCCTTACGATAGCCCTCTAGAAAGCAAATAAATCAGGTGATTTTACGAAGACCACCCTCCTCCTTGCCATGATTTCACACCCATGGTGGGTACTGCAGAAACGCAGGTCAGTGGTGACACTGGGACTCCTTGTGGGTGTAACGCACCTCCTACTGGGGTTGCCCCATTTGCTGATGTACTCTTAAGAACTCTTCAGAATAACACATGCAAAACCCCAGATGTCCATTGAAAAATAAAAGAGGAGTGGTTTACTCTTCCATGAGGATCCATTTATCCTTTCATTCAAATTATTTTTATAAGGAACATTAAATCTATTTTGTCTAAATCCCAAAAGGATGCAATCAAAGGATACCTTCTAACGAGGGAAATAGTGAAAATCTTTGTAAAGGTTGTGAACAACCCAGGCTCATTGCAAAAGGGGACTTATGATTTTTGTCAAGTACAGGGTCTGACCCTCATTGTGGAAACCAGGGGTCCCAATGCAGGCACTTGCTCACCACCTGACAGCCAAAGATCTGCATGAATTCCTGTCTTCCTCATTGTTTCCATGAACTCCAAAATGTTCAGTGAGATCCTGAAAGGGCTACTATACCATTTATTGAGAAAGTCATGCAATAGTTAAAATTTGTATATTAAAGAAAGTTTCAAGTTTCTTAAAGAATAATGCCATCAAAATTCATTCAAATCTCACAACCTCTAGAAATGCATAGATAGCATTAAGAAAAAATAAAATTGAACATCAAATATGGACATATTTAGTGAGCAGCAAAGCTATTATTAAACTCTGTATTATACTTCAAGACCCATCATCAGTCTGACTATGCTATGTCATACCCAGTGAGATGGGGCTTGCTCAAGAGTTTGGTTTCTTCCCTCTCAATTTCTAAAATCCTCCTTATGCCGCTGAATATAAGCTGGAGATGTCTTGGTGAAAGAGCATTTCTTTTAAAATTTGTGTATTTATTTTTTAAAATTTAGTACAGGGTCTACAGGGTCTCACTACATAGATCAGACTAATAGTGATCCACTTGCATTCAGCCTCCCAAGAGCTAGGATTATAGGCGTATGCCACCACACCCAGTCTCACTTGCCCTTCTCAGCATGCCCGCAGGGGCAGGGCCAACACAGCATTCTGCATCAGTCTAATCCATGGAGCTATTTGACCAGCCCCTAAAAAGTGCATTTCTTAATCTGTTCAGTTCCTATTTCTCACCAAAAGTAGTATGAGGGCCTCCTGGTAAAAGAGAAGATTAGGAGTCTTGGGATAATGATCTGCTCTATGCTCAGACTTTTGCTCTTTAGGAGTTCAGTGTTGGTCTTTGGGAGTATTATGAATCCTGCTTTTGTGGAATTAGAGCACTGGGTCACTCTTAAAACACACTTCCTAGAGAGTTGTGTGTATCTCTCAAATCCCATAGGCATCTCTACACTTAGTCTGAGAAAGAAGCTGCTAATGGAGTTTAAAAGGTTACCTTCATTAACTAAAAATAAATTCAAGCAAATGGCCTTTCTTCAAAGAAGGCACATTCAAAATGTGCATTGTTAAGTGAAGTGAAAGACAAATTTCTCTCTGCAATGTTTTCCTAGCATGTTTTCCACATTCTTCCTCATAAATGCCTGCCATCTCCTGGTCCTCTCTAGAACCTGATTCGAGTTTAGGGCCTTCATAATGTTTGAAGGTGAGCTCAGATCAATTTCCTGCATCTTTTCTGCCATAGTAAATCATTTATTGGGATGAATGTTTTACAAAGCCAAGCAAGAGGAAAACTCATGAAAAATAAATATAATAAAACATACTGCGCTGTCTTGCAGCAGCCTTCCAGATTTTTACCAGGCTCAAAGTCTGATTCTGGAGCAGCAGGAGAATTTTCTGTCCTTTGGTCTCCTTCTGGCCAGTTGGACCAAATAATCACACAGCACCGCTAAGAGGGGCGAGGTGAGGTGAAGGCAGTCATGGCCGCTCATTCCTACTGAAAACAAAGCAGACAAAGAAGAAAGCAGCAACTAAAAGGGTGCAAGCAAGGTCCTGACCTGGTGTGCTAGTAAGCCTTATTTCTAAGAATTGACAGAACAGTATATACATTGTGCACTTTACATTGAAAGTTCATTACACATAGCTTACTTTCTATTTAATTTTCTTTTATTTTGAAGGGTAAAGACAAGAGTGAGGAAAACAAAAGCAAAGACAGAAGCAGGGTAACATCACAAAACATACATTACAGATTTTCAAAACAAGAATAGCTGATTTGCAATGATTGACATATTATCTATTTTTATCATCAAATCTGTTGCTCAGATGATCAGATATAGGCATGCAAGATGAGACATATGATTGAATATTACCACACGCTTTCAAGAAAACTTAGATTTTTGTTCTTGTATCTCATTTTATTTTATTACCTTTTTAAAAAAATACTTTAAAGAAAGTATAGTAATAATTAGTATGACATTAGAAATGATACACATTTAGAAGACCGAGATGACAGGTATTTCAAGCACGGCTTTAGTATTGTACTTTACTGTTCTCAATGTAGTTGCTTAGTTCACAGATATCAGCATAGAGAGTTAGTCAAAGTGAAAATTTTACCCATTACCTGCTATTAAAAAAAACTGGTGGAAATTCTTAGGGCAATTGCCTTAGCCATCTTGCATGTACACCTGTATAGTTTTACCCCTACTTTATTTCCTATCTTTTCTCCTTTAGCTTATAAGAATCAGATTTCTCATAACCTATCTATTTTACAACTGAATATTTGAATTACATCTGCAGGGCTTATAATATGGCATAATAACCATGAAAGCAAGCGAAAATCCCCATGACTAGCAGAAGTGACAACGTTGGTTCCTAATTACATTAGCTTTGCCTACCTTTCCTCTAACCTTTGCTAAAAATGCTCATGCTTCTGGCATTAAAAGAAAAAATGGCTGCCAAAATTAGTAGTTTATGTGGTTCTGTTATGTCATGCATCTCAAAATCTCATTTAGTTGAATTCCCAGAACTACTTGTCAAAATTGGTAGAATTGTCATTTATTGGATAAACTGACCTAAAAGGGTGAGGTTGTAGTTCAGAGTTAGAGCCTTTGGCTAGCATGTGTGAAGATGAATGAGGTGCTAGCTTTGCGTGTGCACACACACACACACACACACATGCACACACAGAGGCATGTGCACGCATACAGTCATGTGCACACACATACTGTGATAAAAGTTCAATATTTATTGAATATTATAATATTATTTAGGATGTCCCTGGGTTCAAAGCAGTGCAGCCTGGAATTTAGATGATTCCATGTAAACATTCTAAATCTGGACAGGTAAAAATCTGCAAATGTATCCAACTAAAGCAGAGCAACGTGATAAGCCTATCAGTCGGTCGTGTAAGGGATAAGCAGGATCACAGCAACATGCACGATAACATGACATAGTGGAAGAACGGTGATCCTGGGATAGTAAACCAAAGCGGAAATGGGAGGAAAAGCCTCCCCAGTTTCTCTTGTGGATAACACCTTTTCATAGTTGTTCCACCTTGACTAGATTTTGATTAAATTCCTCCAGACTTTTCATTTGGGAATTTCTGCAGATTCTCTGATGATGCTTTTTTGTCAAAAGGAGAACTCAGAATGTTTCTGATTGTCATTTCATTCCCAGAAGCACTTAGTAGATTTGAGTTAATAACTCTTTTCTATACCTCCACTCCTTCACTCCACCTCGTCCATCTGCTATCGTGCCATCTATTAATCCAAGGAGAACCTTGCATTTATTAAATCATTAACTGATTGAAGAAGAATATCAGTGACTCCTACTGATTTCCAAGGCTTTCTGAAATTGGCGCATGCTTTACCTGTCCAGTAATATTTCTGATACCTTTCCCAGCACATAAACTCTTTTCTTTACTGACATCTTCAGCGTTTACATCTCCACCTGTCCATTATGTCAGAGCTATTAATTTACTAAAACTGCATTCCAAGTCAAATCTGCAACTCTGAACTAAATTGCTTAAAATATTTTAATACTTAGTAAACACTAAATGTTATAGAACTATAAATAGCTATTAAAGATCACTCCCATCAATTCAAAAAACAGGGCACAACCGCAAGCCTTTTATTCAAATTAGGCACATATATTCTTTCTTTTTTGGGGGCGAGGGTTGGAAATGGGAATTGAACGCAGGCCCTTGTGCTTGCCAGGAAAGCACTTATTCTACTAAGCCATCTCCCTGGCCCCATAATGTTTTTAAAGGTTTATCCTTTTTTTTTTTTTTGGTGGTACCAGGTATTGAACTCAGGACCTTGAGCTTGCCAGGCAAGCACTTATTCCATTGAGCTATCTCCCCAGCCCCTGGCACATATATTCTTATAAAATCTTTCCCATATTATATAAAAAGTTTTACATCTTTTTGATATGCTAGTCTCTTTTAATAACATTAGTTATGATTAAAAGTTGAGTTCTTCTGGCCTATGAGATGGCTCAGTGGAATAAGCGCTTCCCTGGAAAGCACAAGGGCCTCAGTTCAATGCCCGGTTCGACCAAAAAAAAAAAAGCAGAAAAAATTAAGTTCTTCAATACTCTTCTATCATATGTAATTTACAAATGCAGTACTCTGTCATCTGCAAGTTTTTTCCCTAATTTTTCTATATTATTACTTTTATAAATACATTTAATTATTCACAAATTTTTCATATCTTCATTTTCTCTTTTTACAGTGCTTTGGTTTGAGCCCTGCTTCTGAGGAACCTAATTAATCATTCTACCACTCCACCTATAGCGCCAGCCACTATGTCTTTGATTTTACTATTAAAGTAGACTTTCGGGTTCTGAAAAATTATTTCTAATATGAATATTTTCATGGCTTTTTAAAGTTTTTATTGATAAACTACTTAACAAAACATTTTTTTTCCTTTTATAGTCACATTAAAATTATAATATTAACTAAACTTATCCTACAGTAAGCCTTATATTTTGCTATTTGTCATCTTTACAACTATTACTATTTTTTTTAATTGATAGTTAAGAAATCTAACTTTTTATTAGTAGGCTTATGAGCATCTATTTTTTTTCTATGATTTAATTTGTGTACTACTGACTTTTTTCTTGCTTCAAAGAAGAAAATAATTTGAAAAAAAGTAAATAGGAAACAAAATTATCAAATTTTAATTTTTCCTAAATCTTCTAAAATTATGTTATTGTTTCTAGTTTTGTTTTTTGTTTCTTTCTTTTTCTTCTTTTGCGCAGGATCTTGCTACGCAGCTCAAACTTGTAGCGATCCTCCGGGTTTTCAGCCTCCCCAGCACTGGGATTTCAGGTGTGGGCCAGCCAGTCTGGCCTCAGTGGCTAACTCAGCGTGTCCGGAGACAGGGCCGCGGGCGGAGGCCTGGTGCCGGAAATCCGGCCTCGCCCTTGTGTCCGCCTACGCAGGTGCTTAGTCTGCTGAGCTGTCACACTGGTCCATAGAATTAAGTTTTTGACTTTTTAAGAAAATTAACAAAACTCAGCCAAAACAAAACATGATTTTAACTAATGAATGTCAGTTGCTTAACATAACAAGCAAGAATGAATCTGTGCCACATATTGAAAGATATTTGCCAGTCACTGTTTGAGAACTTGGAGCAATGATTAAAAGTAAAACAGTGATGAATTGTTTTTTCTTTGTCTTGTCCTCCAGAGAGGAAGATTGGTTCAATGTAGACCAACAGTAGGCTTGCATCTGTTTTGCTTGCTTATACTAGACTTTAACCACAAAGATTTTGTTCCAGTTTTACTTTCTCTAAGACTCCAGAGTTGATGTTTTTCTTTTCCTTTTTTCCTTTTTTTTTTTTTTTTTTTTTTTTTTCCTTTGGCAGAACCTGGGATTTAACTTAAACCCTTGTGCTTGCCAGGGAAGAGCTTATTCTACTGACCCATCTCCGTAGTCCCCATGTTTTTCACTGATAGTCCAATCAAGGACTAGCTCGCTGTTATTTTATTTCAAAAAAAAGCTAGAACAGTGGCTTTTTTTTTTTTTTCATTTTAAATCTGAGCAATTCTACTTTAGCAGTAGCTCTTTCTGTGTGATTTTTTTTCCTGTGTTTTCTTTCTTTTTTTCTCACAAGAATGAAATTATAATTTCCCTGAGGGTTTGTAATTTGGATTTTAGTTGGTGACATATTTGTGGCTGAGAATATAAAGTCTAAATATCAACCAGACTAGTCCATGACTATTGAAATTCAAGAGGATTCCGTGTTAACCTTTCTGAGCCTCAGTTTTTTTCAACTGTGAACTTTTAAAGGAATTTAATAGGATGAAATCATGTACATTAAACTCAGGACTTCACATTTCTTTATATTATTCTTTACCATCCAGATTTATTCTTGAAATCCTGATGTAGGTACTTGTCCAATTTTGTGAATACAAAAGTCTTCTGTGATAAGCTCTTTCTTTACCAAATATGCTGCTCCTTGGAAACAGACACAGCTTGAGTGCCTGATGGTCATCATAATTTGATGGAACATATATCAAACAATTACTAAACTCTCAATGAATAATTGCATTTGCTTAATCTTTAAGTCCATGCTAGAACCTAATTTTATTCATGTAAAGTAAAACCTAAGGAAGCAAATCATTAAAATTGTTTCACACAGCTGGTGACTAACTGTACACCTAATAGTTAGTTGTACAATGCATTTCAATCTTTACCTGCTTCACTCCCAAATATGTTTTAACTTAGAAAGAGTGAATTGAAGCAGTATGAGATGGATCCAGCTCAGTGTTGCCTACAATTGCACAGTTTGCATGAGGATGTCTAGCTGCCCGGCCACTGCACATGTCCTTAGGCAACTGTTAAGAATGGCATTGCAAGACACAGCATAAGAAGCATAAGCATCAGTCATCCTTGGGAAAATTTATTCTAATTTTCAACTGGTAATATAGTTTTAAACTCGCTTAACTTTCTTTGGAGGAGCTTGCACAACTACATTGCACACTCATCTGTGGCAAAATCGGCAGCTGTTTCATCCCTAGTTAACCTCAGGATTTCAATTTTTTTTTTTCTCAAAATGTATTTGATTACTAGGTTGCATTTCTTTCACTGAGTGAGAAAGGCTTCCTGTATTTACATGTGCTTTGTCAAGAGCTTCAACACTTTGCCCTTTACTTTGAAAAATGGAAACATTGTGAACAGATCCTGGAAATACACATTTTTATTTTTCTGTGTCTTAGGTATGGACAAGGCACACCCGTGAGATCTTTGCTGCATTCCTGTTACATCATGTCTATGGAGTCCTACATTCCTCTGTAACTGTATTCATTTAGTAGGCTACTACCTGGGAGCATCAAATAAAAAGTAAAGTATTCCATCATCATAAAATGAAAGAGCTGCTTTCTGTATCACTTTCCTATTAAATATAAGGTTTCCAGAATAGTTTCCTATTATATGTCAATGTTTGCATAGAAACATAATTAGGAATTCGGAAGAGACAGAGTGTTGCCAGTCAATTATAAGAGGATTTGCACAAAATTTACTGATGCCCAAGGCCTATTCTCAAAGTTGGTTCATTTCAAGTAAGATAATTTACAACAGATACTTGTGAGGTTTCAAAAACTGAGCTCATTTTGGTTGCTGTTGCTTGAAATATTCAGAGTGTTGAGAACATTGACTGGGGTATAGAAGTTGAAAACTTGATTGATGACACAGACTAATTATCCTCTCTTACTCTATTCCTATTAATGAGATGTTTACAGAAGATTTCTGGGAGTTTGTCTCAGAGAGGAGGCACAATCCATTAATGAGAGGTTTGTCAGATATTCCATTATCAATTGTTGGTAAATTATAACAACTAGCAGCACAGGCTTGCTCCTCAGATTTTAGTCTATAGCACTCTGAGCACCACCCTGGACCAGGACTTTTAGTTGGAGTAATTAGCTGCACGTCCTGCAATATCTCTGCAGCAGAGAAAACAAGATTTTGTTTCTTGGCTTATATTCCTCCTATGCTATCTAAGCAGAATTCACCAGTCTACATTACCACAATTAAGATACTTTTAAATTGTTCTGTCACCAGTGGGTAGACAATGTTATTAACCTTTGATAATGACACTTTAGAGCAGTAAGGCATATTCTCATGAAATTTTCTCCCTTCGCTAAATCATTTGCTTATGAATTTTGTATATATCTCATTCAAGCCCAAGATCACTAACTTTTAAACTGTGGTGGTGAATGAATTAATGCAAACTCTATGTTGAAATTTAAATTGAAACTGTATGAAAAAAAATTAAGACAAACTTATATTAAAATAACATGTGAGCCTTTCAAAGACAGCGTTTCCCTCCTCAGTGGGATTGCTCTGTCCTCACAACAAATAAAGTTGGGTAAGTATTGGTATTTCTGGTATAAAGATGAGACACCCAGACAAAAATTGGCTAACTTCTTTCTTTTCCATTAATATGTGTTTTCAGTACATGTAGTTTGGAGTCATCTCAGAGAATATAGGTATAAGTACATAGCCGAACTTGTTTCTTTTTAATACGCTCCTCTCCCTTCTCCTTCCCTTTTCTATTTCTCCTTTCCCCATTTTTACTCCTGTTGATAATATTAATCTTTGCTCGTATTTCTGGGACATAAAGTTTGAATACACTGAGGTTCTCATGTTCCTTTCATCCTGTGTAATTTCCCTTCCCTTCCCTTTGCCCTGTGCCTGGAATATCTTCCCATGTAGAAGAGAACCATGATCTTGTTTATTTCTGTCCATCCTGTATTAGTGTCTTTGTTTTTACTCTGTGTTACTAAAATGAGAAATACCATACTGTATGTAAGTCTGTGTGTCTAGTTTATTTCACTCTACATTATATTTTCCAGGTGTATACACTTTACCACAAATGTCTTAATTTTTTTCATCTTAGTGTTAGCATAATATAATGGAATACTAAGTAATTTATATAATTTTATCAGTCACAGAATCTTGTAGAAAATTGATTACTTCAAAATCCCCTAAACTGAATATATCTATATCTATATCTATATCTATATCTATATCTATATAGATATAGATATAGATATATAGTTTCTATAGAATTTTAGGTTTCCAACCTATTACCTAGGTATTATCTACCTAGCTTTTCACTCAATCTTACTTTCTAACCTGGACTTAAACAATGTTCCTTTTTTGCATTAATAGTGTTTGGACAGGATATTTTGTCAACTTCTTGTGCTATGGACAACCACTAGAAAAATAACAAGGCAGAAAGTATTAATTATTGAAACTATATTATAATTCAGCTTTAAGAAATAAGTATACAACTACATTATCTTAATTAATGATTAGAGACATCTGCTCTAATGGTGTTTGCAAGTAGAATATCAAGAATGAGCCTTGTATGACAAAAAAACCACTATGAAAACAATATGCAATGTAGTAATTATTGAATCTGTCCTACTAATATGATTTGAAACTGTCTCATTGCTATTTGTTCTTCAATAAAATAAAAAAAAAAACTAAAATAAATAAATAACATTCTTTTATCTCCTGGTCCACAGTCTTGTCTACTTAGTTATTAACTAATTCACAAGAGATATGCTTTTCTTAGTTTCTTATTATTTTATCTATCTATCTATCATCTATCTATCTATCATCTATTTCCTATACAATGTGCTTCTGATCTATATAAAAATGATTTATCATCTACATGATTTCTACTAAGATCTCTTTTTCATCCAAATTCCTAGTTTCTATGCAATATGGAGCTGGTACGTGCTGATACTCTTGATTTCAAACCATGCAATTTGAACTCCCCACATCAACAAATGGGTACTTAGTGAGCTGTGCCTCATTTTCCTGTTCTGTTGCCAAAAGCCATATATTGTTTGTTTGTTTGTTTTTATCTGGATAGGCTCATAGTGCTAATGTCAACTGTGAAACAAGGTATATGTGAGTTAAGGGGATTCACTTTGTGTTTCCCTCAATTATTTTTGTGCTTTGAAAAGGAACAGAGGATTCTCTGAAAACAAAAATAATACACAAAAGCATGTTGCAACTTATTGCCTAGTTGTTCTCTTTCTTCTTTCTGTGTTCTTTTTATTATTTGTTTGCAGATAGCACTGTTAAACATAAAATCACATATTTGTCTTTTCCCTTTAAAATAAAACTTCATTAAAAATTAATTCAGTGCTTTTATTTTTATAGCTTGTCCTTTATCATTTTTATCACTGGATTTTAAATGAAGGAGAATCTGTGAATTAGAAAAGCTGCAAACTCATTTATATTGAATACTTAACCACAATCATTATAGTTAATTTCAATACAGAGATTAAGTATTCTACCATACCTCTTAGCAATTGTAGTAGAGAGATGAACAGTGCCAAAATTGAGTCTGTGTTTGTTTTATTGGATAATTGCTTACCTGTTCTATTCTACTTTGCTTTTAAGGGAGGATCGCAATGTGCAAGCTATCTTTTCCTCCCAGTGTGTACCTAACACTCTGTTCCCTCACAGCTCCTGCCATGTGCCACTCACTCCACAACAGAAACAGAGCTCTGCTCAGTGCCGTAGTTTTGTTTTACTCTCTCAGTGAGGAGAGCACAGCCATTTTCATGTGCAAACCACACTTTCCTTATTGGCTCTACTGTGTCATTGGTTCTTACTTTTTTTAAATTACTTTTTTTTTGTAATTTTATTGAGAAGCAAATAGCAATGAGACACATTCAAATGAAATTAGTAGGACAGTTTCAATAATTAATACATTGCATATTGTTTTCTTAGTTGTTATTTGTTGTACAAGATGCAGACATGATATTCTATTTACAAACACTATTAGAACAGATCCCTCTATTCATTGAATTAAGAGAATGTAGCTGTATATCTATCTTATCTATTTTGAATCTACAGATACAAAATGGTCATCCATTTGTATCCCCTTTTTTGTTTAGTTTTGTTAATTAAACATTATAGGTGTGTGAATTCACCAAAATATTCCAAAATAGTCCAGTAGTCCATAATAGTATTGGGTTTTCTGTATGATTGGCAATGTCAGAAGTTGTTGACTTGAGACTTTTACAGCTCAGCATATTAATATAGATTTACTTTTTATACTTTTCTGCTGAATGGTTAAGACCAAGATAAAGCAAGACCTATGTAACAAGAATTGTAGCTATTTTATTTGATTAAGGTCAGTCAAATCCCCTCAGGATTTATTCTGAAACTCTGTACCACAGTTTGTAGATCTTTTGTCAGTGTCAGCCATGTGGATGAGTCACAGGGATTGCTTGACCAGTATGCTCTCTGTGAAAGCCTGAGATAATGTTTTCTTTCTATGTGACTTTCCTTAGGTGCAAGGCCAAGAAGATAGCTCAGTGGAATAAGTGCTTGCCTGGCCAGCACAGGGTTACTGAGTTCAATCCCAGGTTCCAAAAAAAGACTTAATGGTGCGTTCTATCAGTCAATGCAAGCATAGAAATTGAGCCACTGAAGGCTGGCACCTGCTTAGCAATAAACATCAGTTGAAACTCGGTTTACTTTATTATTCTTATTGGATTTAAGTAACACCCCCAACTGTGTGCTGAGAGCTGGATATTTTTTTGTGTGTAACCAGGGATTGAATTCAGGCCCTTGCACTTGCCAGGCAAGCACTATTTCTACTGCACCACCATCTCCCCAGCCCCAATAGCTGGATTTGAAGAGGTTGCCCCAATTAAAATTTCCTGAAGGTTATGTAAATTTTTCCTCATTAATAATTCCTGTGGCCTTCATAAGAAGGTCTATAAAACATTGTAAATAATACTGTATAGTTCTGACCAATGTAAACTATGAAAAGTATCCCTTTATTAAAAATAAAATGAGCATGAGAGCATGCAGCACAAACAAGAGAGAAAGTCCCTTTGTGTGAGTAGTAATAAAGTTGTAATAATATGAGATCTGTTAAACATCTTAAAAGACATTTATTTTACTTTATTTTTTCATTTTTTATTGAAGAACAATAGCAATGAGACAGTTTCAAGAGAAATTAACAGCACAGATTTGATAAATTAATACACTGCAAACTACTTTTGTAATGTTTTGGTATTGTACAAGGTGCATACATGATATTATACTTACAGACACTATTATAGCAGATGTCTCTAATAAGTGAATTAAGAGAGTCTAACTGTTTACTTATCTTATTTTTTGTAGCTGAATTACATCACAGATTAAATAATTAATATTTTCTACCTTGTTATCTCCCTAGTGTCTGTACTAGAAGTCAACATAATATCTTGTCCAACCACTATTAATGCAAATCTTGCTTCTCATAGAATTATGCATAAGCACTGCATATTTATCCTAACTGTACTGTTTATACACACACATCATGATTCTTCCTTTGTATCCCCTTTTTTTTCTAGGCCTGTCAAAGATTGGCACTCCATTGTCATTAAACCTATTTAGGTGCCTGAACTCGGCGACACAATCCAACACAGTCCAGCATTCCACAATAATAGTGAGTTATCTGAAGAAGTCATTGACTATAGCCAATTAGCTTTCTTTTATAATTCCTGTCAACAGCTTTCTCAGTGGTCTTCAGTTCAATAATGCAACAGTCAGTACAAAGTCAGATTCTGTTGGCCTTTGACTATTAAATATTGTGCCATACTTCCAAAAATGGTGGCCTTAGCTTTAGGCAGGACATTTATGTTAAAGAGAGAAAGGCATGGAGACAAGGAAGGGAACTTTGCCTCTCATCCATCACTTTCATTAGGAAAGTGAAAAGCCAGTAGGATGTTCTGGGCAAACTGCAGCATCCAGTTGTCCATGTAATTGGACAGTTCCACTTGTTCTGATGGCTTCTTCACAATGTATGATAGAAATGGGATTCTTTAGCTTTTCATTTTTCTGTCTTGAGGTACCTTAGAAGAACCTTGCGATCAGAGAATTGACCTTTAAACATAGTCAGCCACTTTTATTTGTCAGAAAATAAAAAGATAATTATTGAATACACACATGTACATATACATAAACCCGCACAAATGCAAACAGCAATAGGAATTAAACAATGAACCACTCAACCAAAGAATTTGTAATGATATTTCGTTTATGCGCAGCACTATTCCAATGATAAAGTTTTTCTTCACAGCATCTCGCCTCTAGGGTATGAATTTGAATTCTTCACTTCCCAGTTGTTGCTTTTGCTTGGCTCTAAGTAAATGCTTGGAGATCAAGAAGAGCTACTATGATTTGATCAACAAGATTTCTAGCCTCTGCTGCCGCACATTATTCTAGAAATCTTGCTCTTCTCTGATTTTCCTGGACAACCCACCTAAATATTTACTTTAAATTAATCAAAGTATCCTATTTGTCTTTGTATTTCTACTATTATTTCTGGGTTTTGCCCCAAAGAGAATGAGGAATAGATGTATATCTAAATGCAAACTTTCTCCTTAGCTTAGAATGTAGATTCTGACACGATCAAGAATTGTGATGAAGCTGTGACTCACGTGACTGACGGAAGGTCTCCTGTGATGCCTTCAGGAGGTAACAGGAAATCTATATAGGTGTAAGGCAGGCCCATGGACCCCAAAGTGCATACTGATGCACTACAGAAGACAGGCAGGCATGTGTCTGAGAGCACCAGGAAGCATTTGAACCGAGTTTTGAGACCTTATGCCATCATTGCTTTTCATTTGTGTCTTGCTGATTCCATAAGGAACAAATTGATGAATTATAGGTCTGAAGCAAAAGGTAATCATTTACTAACATACGTAAGGTGACTTGCCTTGATTGCAGTCTTCAGTACTGAATGTATTCAGCATGCTGCAGACCCAGTTGTTGAGATGTAAATTATGTGAAATGTTGATGAATTTATAAAAGTCAAATGCACTATTGGAAGTCATGAGGTGTGAACTGAAAGCATGGACTGTACTTAAAGGAAGACATTAGTAGTCTTAGTAGTAAAGAACTGAACATAAGCTCCTAGTATGCCTACTGGGTGCTAGGTAAAATAACCCTGCAGTTAGTTACTCTAGCATTTTAAAAGACAAGTCAGTTATAGTTCAGAGGGGCCAAATAATTTATCTAAATTCACATAAGTGAAAATGAGAAAATGTTCAATGCATTTTCCCTTTGTTCTTTATATTTCATAATACAAATGTATGCAAATTTGTTTTCTCTAGATATTTATAGATTGTATAATTTTAAGAAAGAAAATACCATTGTACCTTTATATGTCTACCATCGAGGTCCCTAGATATATACCAGGACCAAGTTTATTTCTTCCAAGTTTTGCTGAGACAATCTGTTTTCTCTTGAAACAACTGAACACGTGAAACTACTTCTCTGTTAACCAGGCCCCAGCCCACAATGGTACTTAAGTGAAAAGCTATATAAGATTCCCTTAACTTCCTAACATACAATCTATAAACACACTTACCCATCACTGATTATGAATTAAGTAATGGCACAGTTTTGCTGTCACAGCTGATGAGAAACTAAAATTAGTGCTTCCAGGTGTGTTTGGGTAGGCACAGAGGATAGGTACATTCTGAGCCCTTTCCATTTCCTGGATGTGCTTTCTTGAGATTAGAAAATTGGAAACCTGTGCATGCTTCAAAAATGCCAGGGAAGTCATAAGTGGGTAAAAAGAGGGGAGAAAAGGCAGCAATTTGGATCTGTGTGGCCTTGGTTAAAAATTTTCAGGTCCTTTGCATCTTCAGGCTGGCTTTTGTGGTAATCTTCTATCTACTGCCTAGTAGTAGAATTAGTCTCACTGCAATTGCTGTATTGCTTAAGTGCGTGTCACCACTGGGAGATCGTGTGCATGGAGGAAATACTTTCTGGATTTGTCAGTTTCTCAATAAGTGTGAAATGTGGCATCCAATTTCATGTGGCACATTATCTTCATAGGCTTAGAATAGGAGTCACAGGATGGCAAGGCTTTCTTTGTTCAGAGCTACCCTCAAATTCCAGTGACATGAAAGCATTGTTCTTATCTGTCTCATTTGTCTCAGCCTTTACATAGAGGATTAAGTAGATTTCCCAAGACCTGGAGAACAAGTAGAAGGAAATGCTATCTAAAAAGAGATTGGATATGGTGCTTCTCCCCACTGAAAATGTTATTCTTGCTTAGTTGGAATGTGGCTATTCTGGACTCTCCCATGCCTATTTTTCCTTTCCTTAAAATGCCCAGGGAGGCAAGTAAATATGTATTTACCTAAATTATATAAATTGTTATTATTTCATCAACACAGTAGTTCCTCTTGACATTTGTAGAGTGCCCTTTAGTAGTTTTTTAGATGCAGTGCTCATAGTTTCCTGTTAAATAAGTGGAGGTTGAACATCCTCTTCACAGGTAAGCTCTGTGAAGTATAGTGTGATTAAATATGCATAGCTGGATAATGAGGCACCTGACTAGTGTCATCCATGTGGGTGTGGAAAGCAGTTTTAAAGACAGAGTCATGATTTCTGTGGATATACATTTATTAAGCATAAAACATATGTCAGATACATTTGTAGCTATTGAGAATAGAAAGGTAAATAAAATAATAAAATACCCTAACCTAGAAATGGCGAGTCTTTTATAGCTTTCAATAACAAAAACAGCTCACTGAAGCCTGCATATTATAGGCTTACTGCCACTGCCATATTCCCATAGAGCTCAAAAACTTATGATAGGAATAATTTAAACAGTTAAGAATAGTATGGTCTGCCAACTATTGTAATAAGTGAACTATGTGAGCAGGGTGATGGCTTCCTATGATGGATGTGCTTAGGAATTAATCATTGAATTGCACAACATTCTGTGCAAACTCATGTGCATGTTTGTACACATATCTGTGTAATGTGCACATGCTTGTGCTATAGAGAAAGTCTACATCCATTATTAGAAGGTATTATTGTGTCTCAGTTGAATGTTAAGGAAACATATTGGGGAGACACACAGAAAAAAATAAACACTGTCTTTTCTTGCTCTAAAATAGCTGTCAAGCAAATTGTACTTAGAAATGAAGATTATCTATGATCCTAATGCACACCTTTCTCATAAAGCTGCCTGAATGCTTGATTTAGGAGCAAACCCAAGACAGGGCACTTCCAACGTAAAGTGCAATTACACCAGCAGCCGCCCATTAGTAAAGATGGCCAGCGTTCTAAGCTCTGTCTAATCACTTTAAACCTCTCTACTTCCTTGAAGCTGGAGAGAATAACAAGACATAAAAAGGGGAAAATAAGTGCCCCCTTGCATCTTCATGGCAAAAGAAAGTACAGACAAAGGGCTGGTGTGCCTGGAAACTTTAAGTGAGGTGAGATTTAAACCATAAGTAAGTTTGCAAAGAAAGAGTGAAACAGAATGCCTTTTGGAGAACGGCTGATGTTAAAGATTTTCCTATAGCCAGATGGCTGTTCTTTAAGTGGGGTATTCAAAACTTTTACCTCTGTGTACCTCAATATATAAGAATATATTTTAAAGCTTGAAAAACTGAGATTAATATGTAAGCTATTTTGAAACATTTAATCTTTTCATTTAAACCTTATCATGGAATTAAGAGAACTAGCAACACTGGTTTTTGAAGTAGCATGACATACACAAGTTGGGCTTAAGCCTTCCAAGTGGTCAAGCTTTACTTCTGGTGTTGAGGCAGTGCATAACCCTAGAGAATGGCTGTTTGAAGGTCATGGATGAATCAGTTGATGCTTTAGGTTTCAAACAGGAAAAGAGCTCTCATTCTTTTGAGCAGAATGAGCACCCAGCCAGCATCAGTTAAAAATAAGAGAGATTGTGCTGGCGAGATAGCTCAGTGGACTAAGCGCTGCTTAGGGTAGCTCAGGGACCAGGGTTCAATCTGTAGCACCACATGCTGGGTAGGTCCCTGGATGCCCTGAGCCAGCCACAGAGACTGTTTGGTGTGGTGGCACATGCCTGTAATCCTGGCACTGCAGGCGCTGAAATCAGGAAGATCACTATAGTCTGACTGCGTTGTGAGACCCTATACCAAATCCATAAGTCTAAATAGAAAAAAAAGAAATAAAAAATAAGAGAAGTTGTGTAATAGAGACCACCCAAAGCCTTGGCCATTTGCGACTGCTGAGAAGGCCGCAACTGCTGTCTCACTCTTGGGCTGTGTGCATTTCAGCCCCATCACGATTTCATCAAATCAAACTGCCACGCACTCTTGCTCGTTAAAAGCCTTTGCCTTTGTACACTTATCTTCTGATTAATAGTTGTCCTGGCTGAGGATCGCTGTTTAATGGAATAACTTGAGCAGCAGGGAAGATGAGGAGTCCATGCTTGAAGTGCCTTGGGTTTTGTAGTGAGAGTTCTGACTTGATGAGAATGTGTGCGCTGAGGCAAGGCCCTGAAATGAGACAGAATATAGACAGTGACCAGGCAGTGAGGCGACCTAGGCATCTGTTGCACAGGGGAGGGCTTCTGTTCTTGAAATCACAAATGTGTTTCTTTCCTGTACGTTGACCAAACTCATGCGGAGTAAAGAATTTGATATTGAGTGTTGGAAGGGATTAGTCACTTAATAACTGGGTGACTCTGAAAGCAATCTTGACAGACTCCATATAAGGAGACAGGTGACAGTGACAGCAATGGCAACTTCTTGGTGTAGGATGGGAAAGACCCTGTTAAATCTGTCATGCATGAAACTGTGACTTTGGAAAATTTTCTTCATTCCCATCATATTTGGTAACTACCAATAAAGTATAGGGGTATTTATAAGTTCCTGTTGTGTATTTTTATATAATCATGTGTATACTCACCAAGTACTTATTTTGTACATTCCTCATCCTAGCCAGTCCTCTAAGTGTTGGGTGATAATAGTAAGACCTCTGCTTTCAGGATTTGTATAGGGTGGCATAGATACTAAATCTGGGGAAAAATCAGACAGAAAAATAAAAATCAAGAATTTTTTTGAATATATTAAATTTGAAACAACTACTAACAACCATGAAGAAATCCCAGATTAAAGAAAAGAAGTGAAAAAAAATTCATATTAGTTTTATAAGCTTATTGTGGTATAGTTAAAGGTATCAGATGGAATGAGATCATCCAAATTGGGGAATCAAACTGGAAAGAGAAGAGGTTGGAGGACTTAATTGTAGAGTACTTAATATTTAGAGATCTGTTACAAAGAACTCATTGAAATAAATTGAGAATGAAACTCCCATAATACTAGTGGGAAATGGGAAATGTGTATGCTGAGGAAGAAAGTGATTCAAGCCCATCAAATGGATCATTGGCTTTGGAAAGTGCACTTTCAGTCAAGGGCTCTGAAAGAAAATTCAGAGGGAATTCAATTGGAGGGAATTGAGAAGGTAATGTGGATGATAATGTGGAAACACCAAGTTTATTCAACACTTTTGGGATATATTGCTAAATCACTGTCCCTACTTGTTGCCCCATCACAGATTTCTGCTTCTTCTCTGTGTGTTGTAGTATCAAAATTCAGGATGACCATAGATAACAATACGTCACTGAATTTCCCTCACATAAGTTTACATGAAAGCGATGAGAGAACGGGTAAATTTCCATAAGAGAATCCTTGATCTTGAGCCTTGCACAATGGCAGGGTAGCCATCTTTCAACAGTGTTACTCACATGCTGTGTATCTCTCAAGATTGTTGAACTTAAAGCCTATATGTCTTCTTCAGTACTTGCAGTATAAAGTTCAAATTCCACACCGTAGAACTTAAGGAGCTTTATGATTAAGTCATTGTTATTCCTTTATATTTTTTGAAATATTTGGAAGTCTACTTGTTTATGAGTACTGATAGGATTATACCAGCACTTACCATGTTATCAGCTTGAAGAGAAATTAACTGAAAAGGACTATCTGTAGACTCCCTAACCTGGTGGACAAGCTATCAAGCTGTTTTGAGCTTGTAGTGGGAACATTACTATTTTGCGCTTAGGTAGTGATTGCTGGTTTGATTAGTTCTATTTCCCATTACTACTGCATTTTCATGAAAGACTTATAAAAGTTCAGGCCTCGAGATAAACAGATATGAACTCATTGATGTCCTACAACATTCACACAGGGTCAGCTTCTGCCAGCATCGTCTCCTGGGTGCACGTAAGCCTCTTATCAGGAACAGCATTGTTCCATTTAGCAGCGTTTTATATTCCATATGTAACTCTACAGCACTTAGGTGTTCGATAGATTTTTGTTAAAATGAATTGATTAGAATTGGGAAGTTTCTGTGAACCTCTTGATATTGACTCTCATCTGTGTTCCATTTTAGAAACAGCTAAATCTTTTATGTTCTCCACAGACCCAAATATATACCTCATATTTCAAAAACACTTTTTTTCTACCTTCAATATTGAAAAATAGAAGTTAAAACCCAGTGGAAATACACCAAATCTACAAAGATGAAATAGTAAAACATCCCTTTTTAGATGAATCAACTAAAATAATACTCTAAAGACCAAGATACTTAATCAAATAAACCAAATGCTAAGTTAAATGAAAGGCCATGAAAGAGAAGTAGTTTTTCAGATCTGTAACAAGAATGAAAAAATTGAACCATATGTCAAAAATAGGAATCCTCTATCTTTGTGTAATATCACCATGCTTCTGAAATGTGGTGTGCATGAAGAAGACTCCAGGAGGAAAAGTCATGGGCGTGGAAGAACGAGGGCACCAGGGGAGTGGTGTGGGTGCAAATCCCCAAGCATGAATCCTGAAGCTAATGAGAGCCGTGAGAATAGGAGATGCAGTAATTTATAAAATAGGACATGAATGCGCCTTCAGATAAGTGTTACCTTAAAATATTTTAATTGTTTCCTGAAAAATATCCGATGTGTTCAGGACCATGAAGATGCCTTCTGTGTAGAAGAAAGCTCCTACAATTCACTGTTGACCAAGTGGATTTCATTCTCATCTATTTCCTGTTTCCTGCTTCAGTGACGCAGAAAAATGTCCCTCAACCTCCTAGGGTAAAATTTTACCTCGCAATTTGTGGGAAAAGGAGATCAGTACATTCTTCAAAGATTTGTTGCAGATATTTTATGATTTAGTGCACAGTTCTCTAGGATAGATGTCAGTAAACTTGTACCACCAGTGGCCAGATAGAGACTACATTTAATTTTGAGGCCAGTGTTTCTCTGTAGCAACTGTTCAACCCTAATGTAGTACAAAAGGAGTGATAAGCTATATGTGCATACACTTCCAAAAAGTTTACAAAATTGGTGGGTGATCCAGACTTACCTTGTGGGCCACAAGTAACCAAGGCACAATGTCAAACAATTAGCTCCTGTACTGACAAGGCTCATAAATAAATATTTTAAAAATGTCAATATCTTCCATAGGTAGCCTTGAATAAATGTGTTCAATCAGTTAATCATGACATCAAAGAATGAATATGGCTTAGTGAGTATAATTACCATCCTTGACCTCACCACTTATTATTTTAGTACTCTAAATATCATTTATTACTTTATGAAATCACTGCACATTTCCTACTGATGTCCTGATACAAGAAAATAAGCATATTTGTACAGTCAGAAATGTTCTTAAATATTTTTAAAGCATTCTTAAAATAAATGGCTTAAGATACACTTTTAAGGAAGATTTTGTGCTCAAAATGGGAGAAAATCCCCTATAGAATTCTTTGCCAAACAGTATTCTGCAAGTTAATATGTACTAGGAAATATTCATTGGATTTAGGAGTAAGATAGCTTTGAGAAATTTATCATTAACAAAATTAAATAGATTTTTACTACATGGCTTTTCATGTTAAGGAGAGATAGAAGCACACATTCTGTACAGTTTCCTAAATTTAACCAGGAACTTTTTCCTACAAAGCTATCACAGTCTTGATAAATATGCTCTTTCGAGAATACTACTTGATAAAACACTGCTCTTTAATACAAGTTGAATTTTTCACATTTGAAATAAATACTTTGAAGGGACTTCTCACACAAGGAATGTAGCATCCAAAAAGAAAAAAAAAATAACTGCTAACAATATTCAGCTAAGCTGGGTGTGGTGGCGCATGCCTATAATCCCAGCACTCGGGAGGCTGAGGCAGGAGGATTGTTGTGAGTTCAAGACCAGCCTGAGCTACAAAGTGAGTTTAAGGCCAGCCTGAACTGCATAGTGAGACCCTGTCTCAAAAAGACAAAAAAAAAAAAAAAAAACCCACAATATTCAGCTAAAATATCTCAAATTTTCAATTCAATCATTTCTTCATTTAATTATTCAATAACCACTTACTGTTTTATTCTATTCAAGATACAGCCATATTTTTATACCTATTAAAAAGTCAGAGGTAACTTTGTGAATAGAAAGGTAGCACTTTTCAAGTAAATGACTAAAATCTCATGTTCTTTGTCTCACTTCTATACAAGTCTTTTTGAGTTTCATGGGAAGATAAACTTTTATTGCAAAAAAGAACTTCAAAGTTATATGCAGATAAAAGAAGAGCTACAGTGAGTGAACTGGTGTAATATTTGGCAATAACCTGCCCGAAAGCTCATCTGAATTAGAAAGAACTTTGATATCAGATCTCATAGTTGAGGTCCACAGAAGCTTGAAATAGACTTAAGACAGGGTAGCTAAAACTCGCACTCCTGCATCAGAATTATTTGCAAAGTCTGATGATGACACTTATAAGGGGAACTTAGGATGATGAATCATTTTTAGGAAACTCTCTGTGTATCTAAAGGCACTGTGCTCTTGAGCCTGGTCTCAGAGAAACAGCAAATGCAATGGAAATATCTCACCAACGTATTTTCCATAATTTTAGCATCACCACTCCTCAGTATTTCTATCACAAGGCTTTCCTGTGATTTAGTTGCAAGTACACACACATATTGTATTGAGCCAAAGAAGCACCTCTTTTTCTACTTCTTCCCTAGCACTCAACAGACAAATCCACAGGTTAACTTTTCAAAATTAATTTAAGCATAATGACACTTCTATTATATGGGCTGCAAAAGTGAGTGGAGCATAATGATTATTCTGTGTTGCTTCCTTTCTTTTTTTTTTCTTTTGTTTTGAGAACTGGGGATTTGAACTCAGGCCCTTGCACTTGCCAGGGAAGTGTTTATTCCACTGAGCCATCTCCCTGGCCCTGTTGCTTCCTTTCTTGCATATGTTCATCATGAAGCAGTTCTTTCTATGGGATCAGCAGAGCAAGGAGTTGGATCTCTAGTCTTTTCTGATAAAGCCTATATATTTAGTACCCTTATTATAAGATGCATTGAATGTTAGGCAAATTTCATAGTGATCTGTATTTCTACAATGTTTGATCCTAAGTGTACATCACACATTCAATTAGCTTGTTTCTCAAAATGAACAGGAATTGGTGACCAAGATACACATTTAACTACACTAAGTCAATCTTTGATCAATGTAAATTATAAAAAGCAAAGAATTAAGATGTGTTATGTACAGGTACTAACTCCCAATAATGAGTGAAGTCACTATTTACTTTAAACATTTACAAATAGCACATAAAAAATGCCCAGTCCAAAATACATGTGGACAATGGGTTAACTTAGGGTGTAGAGCCGGGCATGGTGAATCAGTATACTTTCCTAGAATTTTGGAATTCCTAAAACATATATGACCATACAGAGACCACTTTTAACCCCAAATCCTAGCAAAATCTGAATAATCCTAAGGAATATATTTTAAAAAGGCCATTGGCAAATGAGACTTGATATTTACATTGAAAGTAGTGTGTTTTTTGGTCTGGCTTTTGTGTAGGTTTGAGAGAATTCTTCTGTTCAACTTGGTAAGTATTTCAGAATGATTTATTTATCTATTTATTATTTTGTTGAAGTACAAATATCAATGAGACAGATTTAAGACACCTTAACAGGACGGATTCGATAAGTTAATACATTGCAAACTGTTTTCATAATGTTTTGGTATCGTACAAGGTGCATACATGATATTATACTTACAGACACTATTATAGCAGATGTGTCTTATCAGTAAATTAAGAGAGTGTAACTGTTTATGTATTTTACTTTTTATACCTGAATTACATCAAAGATTCAATAATTAATACTTTCTACCTTGTTATTTTCCTAGTGGTTGTCCATAATACTAGAAGCCAACATAATATCCTGTCCAACCACCATTAGTGCAAATCTTGCCTCTCATAGAATTATATAGAAGCATGAAGTACCTATCCCAGCTGTACTGTCCATACAGACACCTCATGATTCTTCCTTCCTATACCCCTTCCTTTGTCCACACCTGTCCAAGATGGGCACTCCACTGTCATTCAACCAATTTAGGGGGCTGGGGAGATGGCTCAGTGGAATAAGTGCTTCCCTGGCAAGCTCAAGGGCCTGAGTTCAATCCCCAGTTCAGCAAAAAAAAAAAAAAAAAAAAAAAGAAAAAAAGAAAAAAAAAAAAGAATAATCAACCAATTTAGGAGCCTGCACTCAGTGACACAATCCAACACAGTCCAGCATTCCACAACAATAGCAGGCAAGGCAAGGAGTACATCTGAGAGAGCAATCGCATAAGTCCAAATAGAGGCTGTGTGGCCGCTTTTGCTCTTTTCTAAGGTGGTAAGTGACATCATTGCAGAAGCTGTTAATCTCAGTGTTGCTATGAAAATCATCCACCTCAGAGCACATAGCCCTCATCACTTCTTCCATCACTAACCCTTGAAAACTGGATGTCCCTTGTAGCCACATACTTTCTTTATGGGTATGCAACGACCAGAGAACACTAAATGGTGAAAGTATCTACCAAAGAACCTAAAGTGCACTGATGGGAATAATAACAGAACTACCAAATGAATTGAGAACAAAATAAGGTAACTTAATTTTAATAGGCCTAGAAACCAGAATAATTAAATGGTACCTACAGTATCATTAATTATTTTCCCCAAATAGCACTACCATATATGGCCAAGTGCTATATTTATTGGTAAGGTAGGAGTACAATGAACTGAAACTTATAATACCAATTGCAAAAATGGCATCACAGTGGGTTGGAAATAATTTGAAATTAGACCTAACAGAACAAAGCACACTCCAAATTAATGCATAGTACTGGAAATAAATGAATTATTTACTCTTAAGTCTTTTGTCTGAAGGAAAATCTTTGGTAGTGAAAACCAAATAATTGTCCTTAAGAACATAAAATGAATTAAAGTAGCTATAAATGGCATTCATGGTTACAAAGCAAAAAGGTTTCCCTTTCTTTGAATTACTCTCCTTTTGTACTGTACTGATGAAAATCTGTTGTAGGATGCACATAACCTCTTAGGTTGTTTTATATTTTTGCCATAACTTTATCATAAGTATTTTCCTTTGTCTGTTTTTGTATTTTACACCACAATCTTTTCCTTACACTTAGTTTCCTAAGGTTGCTGCATACAGTTTTGCTTCCTACTGTTTGTAAATGTATGTATGCTGTGGCTGGTAAACAAAGAACTGCTCTTGGCCAATTCATTAAGGTGGTCCTGTCTAAAGTTCTCCTGGGTAGGATAATAATTTGTTAGCTAAACTAAGCCCTGTTTCCGTCTTGAAAAATGTTATTCAGAGAAGATATTGATTGAAGGTAGACCCCTGCTAGGTAATATATGTACATTTTCACATTCTTGAGTATATTCAATACACTCTCTTTTTCTGATAGTAATGACTGCAATAAACAAAAGCCATGTCATTTAAAAAACAGATGTTTTAAGCTTCCAATATAGGCAAAGTTCACAAATTTCATAATAATTATTTATGAGTTAGTGGACAGTATCTCAAATTGAAACAAATACCTGAATGTATATATGTGTGCATGTATATGAATAAATATGTGTGTATATTTATGTGTAAAATATATAGATCATTCATCTGTTTGAGAACAATCTTTGTCCTTATAGTTTCTACATACAGAATGCTTCTTTTCACAGCTGATTCAAATTAGAATCATAATTTAAAGCAATAATAGATTCTATCATTTTATATTCTTGAAAAAATTTTCATATGTATCTGTTTCTTACTTTGCTGTTCTGGCTTCCTTTATTCATGGCTGATAAGTAGAAATCTGGTATTCTAACTCAAATATATATGTTACAATGTAATATATTATATTATTATAATATGTTATTATATTATATTATAACATATATCATATATAATATGTGATATTATATGTGTATACATATAACAGTTGCTTTGGGAGGATGCTCACACATGTTCAATACTCTCAGTTGGGACAGTTATGTGACCTTTTACAGCTGCCTCAAACATTCAGTGTTTGGTGCTGCCTTCTGCAGGCTCTATACTCTTGACTTCTAAATTCTTACTTTCATTCTAATCTCTGAATGCAAATTAGCCTTTTTTGCCTTTGTTTTTAATTTAGTCCTAGTTGTTATGTTATTTTCTCTAGTTGTATTGTTGTGTTTGTTTATGGCTAAAACCTGAATAATTTGAACCCAACTGCACATCCTGGGAAAGATAAGCCGGGCTTTTCTGGGCTGTATTGCTTGGTAACTCTCATGATGTGAAAGAAAAACTTTTGAGTTAAAAGGTCTGGGTTAGAGAGTTGGCTGTAGCTTCCATTCTGTGTTCAGCCTTGGAAAAGGCTTGTTCTTTGTGGCCCTTTACTGTTCTCTAAATCTGTGGTCTACCTAGGCCAGTTGCCTATATACTTTGAGTGGGGTTCCTGCTATAAATATCATTTACTGAAAATAGTACAGTGATATGCATTTGTGATTTTCAAGGCATCATTTTGCAGTATGTGTACAAATCTATCAAAGACCCTGTTTCTCACAAACTCAGCTGGCACTGAGGAAGGAAGGAACAGAGAGCACATGGAATAGGTTGGGGCAATGGTGATACACCTGTGGCACAAGCACTGCAGCAGGTTCCCTTCCCTGTCTGCAAGCAAGCTGAGATTCCCCCGCATCACTCCAGCAACCGAGCTTTCAGGCTTAATTGCAGTGCTGGCACTTTGCAATAAGTAAGTGGATTTCAGGTTGCAGTTTGGGCACTTGGTCTCTAAAAGGTCTGCCATCACTGGGATAAGGGCCTAAGTGGAATATGAGGAGGTTTCTCCAGGTGAAATTCAAAGCATGTATTCAGCTATTTGCCAATCAATGACGCTGAAGTCATGCCAGCTTTCAGTGGGGAGGTCTGCCTTTGATCCCACTGTATGTGTATCCAGGAAATGCTGCTCTCTCGAATGTTCTGTGGAAGCAACGCTGCTCATATTCTCATGACACTGAAGCTCTACTGATGGCAACTGGGTGGGGTGATTGTTTCCACACAGATTTCACAGAGCATTATCATTTTTAGTAGAAGAATCCATCTAGGAACTAAAAATGGCACCATGGGATGAGACAGTATCAGCAAAGCCTCCACTCAGCTGTATGTTCAGATCCTCAGGAAACAAAAGTGGAAGGCAAATGGTGTGGATTGGATCTGAATCCACTATTACTTCCCACAGCATCTATGTGATGGCTTTCAGAAGAGTGGTTGCTTCCCTGCGCTCTGTCAACATCAGGTGGAGATACCTGAGGGGAACTTAGCACCCCTGCATTGCCATCTTCTGGAAGTCTGTTTTCTTTTGAGCTCACAATTTCGGGACAGAAAACCCAAGTTTGTATGCAGCTCTTTATTTTCAATATTATGATAGTTCTTGTCTTCGTACACAAAAATTCTTACTGCACAAGTGAATGAACAGGTAAATTAAGGGTGCTCTACTCCAGACCCCTAAGGTGCACCTCTATGAAAAGAGCTTCGTGGGCCATTGCATGCCTGTGTCACCGTTTCAGTGTCTCTGATGGGTTTGTGAACAATGAAAGAGAAATCAAAGTGGCTTCAGACTGTACCTTTCTTAGTTTTTCTCTGAAACAGTGGGGTCCAAATCTCCATCCCCGGTGAGGATATGGCATCATACACAGGGTGATGTTCCTTCTCCAGTGGGGCCACAAAAGCAATTGCCAATTGGTAACCTCCTAGTGGCAGCTTCATCCCACCCTGTACACTTGACCTATGCTGTGTTACAGATGCAAGCATGACACCGATGCCCATCCCATCTCATCCACTGCCCCTCCACCAAAGAAATAAAAGAAAAAGTGCAGGAAGGAGAGGAACATCAGGCTTTGCCATTGAGAGAACTAATGAGGTTGTGAGACTTAAGCCTATTTCTTCTCATGGATTTTGTCTCCTCTAGAAGCATTTTGATACACAGTGATCTTGTCAGTTTTTGAAATAATTAGAAAGCATGTCACCGAGGGAAGTGTTGGTGGCTGTATTCCTTTGGAGCCAATTTGGATTAATCACGCAGTTGATGATCCTGAACTGTTCAGCAGGCCGGGACTTCACTGCCATAAGTGCTGAGAAGTATTTTCCTTCAAACAACTTGTAACAAAGAATGCATTTTTGAAATTATTTTTTTCCCTTTAAATCTAAAGTAGGACTTTTCCCCTAATCTTCACACCCTCCAATTTCAGAGTGCTGAATTACCAAGCAAGCCAAGAGAAGATTATACTAAATTTGGGACTCTCAGAATTGCGAACTTATTCACTGGAGGTTGTTACAGGAAACTCAGGGGATTTTATTGAAGACAACTTGAATAATTTTCAGTAATACTTGCTCCTTTTGGAAGACAACCTCTCAGAGTTTCCTGTTTCTTCTTTAAAAGGCATAAAGATGCTTCACTTCTATGATGAAAAAAAATGCAGCCTTAAAAGGGAATCTTGGGGATTTAAATCTTTGCCAAATGCCTCTTGAGGTTTGGAAAATATATTTGATAACATTTGGGAAATATATGTTCAGGCTTTGAATCCTGCAGAATTCACTCAGCAAAAATGTGCTGAATTCTTACTCTGACCAGACCTGTAAGCCTTCTCAGGTTTTCTTTGTGATCACCTAAAGTAGGTCCAACTTTTTCAGCTTTGTGATCCCCCCCAGGAAGATCTGAGAGGTCTGTGCATAGAGAAAGGAAACTGAAGTGTCACTCACTGTTGGTGACACAGGTTATGTGGGAGACAGAGGACCCAGGAAGGCAAGTGCACAGTGGAGGAGACCACTCCTGGTTTCATGCTACTCCTTCTCTGGGCCCTAGCAAGGTGCCTCCTCCCTTCCTCTGTGACTCCCTCTAAAATAACTTGAAGTCCAGCAGAGCTTCCATGCTTTCTATGCCTCCATACAATTCTCCCGTGCAGCTACTCATCAGTATCTATATAGTTATATATTTGTCTTTTGCAACTGAACTATAAGCAAAGTCTCTCAAAGGCTGGATCAATTTTTCAAATTATTTATTCATTTATTTATTTGTTTAGTACAGGGTTTCACTTAGACTTGTACTTATCCTCCTGTCTCAACCTCCCCAGTGCTGGGATTACAGGCCTGTTCCACCATGCCCAGTCTTGTGGCTGGCACAGAGCACCCAGGATCCCAGGGCTGGCAGGGCATACAGTCCAGGGGATTGAACCTGGGTCCTTCTGCTTGCCAGGCAGGCACTTAGACTACCAAGCTATCTCTCTAGCCCCTAAAGGCTGGACCTTGATCAGCTTTGTTCACCTAGTTGTTTCTTACACTTGGATCATTGATTCGTGTATAATAGGGCACACTAAAAATCACTAAGTACACGTAGTATTCATCCAAGAATTTGAAGTACATAATTTCAGGATGCTTGTTATAGGCCTAGGAAGAGTTGAACTGTGACTAAAAGGGAAATGAGAAAAGGGAAGGTAATCAGAAGGATGGCGGATTGGTAGGAGGGCCAACACACCTTAAAATTACAAAGGCAGGAATTAGAAACTAGATCTTCAGCAATTAAGTGTGTTTACATGGAGCCTCTGCTAAGGCTGCCTGAGAATGATACTCACTGGGAGTCAGGCAGCCTAGGAGATATGAGGCCCATAATCCAAAGAAAAAAAAGTAAAATGTGGCTTTGCATCCTGAAGATTGGTGTCCATGGGAGGCAGAGGAGGGGAGAAGGAGAAAATGGGCTCCAGAAGTTTCAGTAGAAAACAAATACTCCAAAAGAACAACTAGCTAGGCAGTGGGAATTACCACTTGCAGAAGGCCCTCCTGAGACTCGGGATGAGTGCTTCACAGTGCCTTCTAATGCACACAGGGCCAAAGGCCCAAAGTCACCTAGTTAATCACCAGCAAAATCAGGGTTCGGTCCCAGCTGTGTGTGCCTCGGAGCCCCACACAGTCTGCAAGGTGGTGTGACTTCGCCCTCTGAGTGCCACGTTTGCCAGCAACCTTCTTTTTCTTTCTTCCTGTTTCAAATTACTGTCTTCAATAATAAATAATTAATATACTGAAAAATTCCAATCCACTTATCTTCTTTCCTTGTTTGGTGGGAGGGTTTAAGAATGATAAAAGGAGTATAACGGAAACCATTTCTCCAGAATCAGCAGGCTATTTAGGTAGTAATTTCCATCCATTAAGAAGAAAATGTCTGAGAACAAATCATAGTAACAAAGGAAAACTGGTGTCAGTATTTGTTTGGAAAAATAAATGCACTATAACTTAAATTTCTAGAATTTAGCCAAGAAAAATTACATCTCCATTATCTTAAAATATCCTGGATCCTGAAGTGTTAGCTATTATCTGGAAAATGCCTCAAATGACATAGTTAGGAATTATAGCAATAGTGGTTGTTGAGTAAATCTCTAGGAGTTCTAAAAGGATAGAGGTGACTTAAGCATACAGTGAATTTTAGCTGAGTTTGTAGGAACCTTATAATGTGTATTTCTAAACTTTTCTATTTAAAATGGCTAGAGTACAACATGAGAAGATTTCAAAAATTATGTAACCTATTTGGTTAAGAGGCAAAATGTACTTTGTTACACAGGTTATCATAGGCTTGAAATAATGGTGACCTGTGTCATCTGACACCTGAACTGCTAAGCACTAGGTTCAAACTGGAAAGAGGAGGCCAAGAAATGAATACTGTGGACACTTTGTGCTCACTTTTGGAATATGATTCACCATTCATTGTTCCCATTTTCTGTTTTTAAATTAACAAAGGTCACCATGATGAGTTTTGACTAAGTGTTTTTCAAGATGCCCTGGTATTCATGAGGCCCATAATTATGTGTGATGATAGTCATGATCTTTTTCACTGACTTTATACTATTCACTGTTTTCATTTATTTTACTTTTGTAAAATAAATCCCATGTTTCCATTATTCACTTCTGTGCTTTGTTATGTAATAACACAATGACATCTTTCATTTAGAAACTTTCAAGTTATTAAGCTGACTCTCCACAGGAAAGAACACTGGCTCTGTGAACAACTGAGAAAAATCCACCTACACATTCAAACACATGCACTGATCAGTGAGTATGTATTGGGTTTTCCTCTGAAGTCTGACGATGCAAGAGTGAATAGGGACAGATATGTCCTTGCCCTTGTGGAGAATGGTGCCCTAGTGGTGGTGGGGCAAACTCATATATAGGAGTTATAGGAAGGCATAGATAGATGATAGATAGATAGATAGATAGATAGATAGATAGATAGATAGATAGATAGATAGATAGATAGATGGATGGATGGATGGATGGATGGATGGATGGATGGATGGATGGATGGATGGATGGATGGATGGATAGATAGATAGATAGATAGATAGATAGATAGATAGATAGATAGATAGATAGATAGATAGATTATCTATGTATCTGGAGCTATGCATGAAGGAAATAAAATGAGCTAATGCAAGGTACCCAAACCCCAAATCCCAGGCCATGGGTAGCCCATTTGGAACTGGGCTGCCCAGTAGGAGGCGAGTAGTTTCAGGCTGTACAAGCAGAATGCCTTTGACTTTTAGCTGCTGCCAATTGCTGGCTAGCGTCACTGCCTTGGCTCTGCTTCCTATCAGATTCAGTGTCACTAGATTCTCAAAGGATCACAAATCTTCCTGTAAACCACTTCTGTGAGGGCTCTAAGTGGTGCATTCTGGAATACTTCTAAAAGCACCAACCTTCAACCTCACTGGCCCAGGGAAAACTTGTCTTTCATGAAATCAATCTTTGTTGCCAAAACTGTTAGGGAGCTAAGGCGTGGAATGGTATTAGAGGGTGGCAAGTCAAAAGATCATTGATGTAACTTAGTTAGAGCACTTTTTTTAAAGATAACATTGAGCAAGATTAATTTAAACAGATACTAGGCATTAAGAGGAAATAGGCAAGTTATTGTAATTATTCAGAAATGTTAAATACAAGCATTGAAAAACTCTTCAAGGTTTTTACATTTTAAACAATATTTGTAATTACACAGCAATAAAAGATTAGCAGATTCATTTTAAATTTGTAGAACCTGATATTCAGAAAATTCAACTAATTTCCCCAAATCATGCAATCTCTAATAGTCAGGATTAAAACTCAGATCTGCCTGATTTTAGAAAACATATTCTTTCTACTATACTGAGTTGTTTGTCAGATCAAATAAATTCATTTTATTTTTCTTTCTTTCCTTTTTAAGTTTATGTATTTGATACAGGCTCTTGCTATAGAACTTGGACTCATAGCAGTCCTCCTGTGTCAGATTCCCCTGTGCTGGGATTACAGGTGTGCACCACCATGCCTGCTTTTTGTGGCTGGTTTGGTACAGGGCTTGCACTTCATGTGGTACCAGGGATCAAACCAGGGTCCTGTGCTTGTCAGGCAGGTGCATAGACCATTGAACTGCCTCCCTGGTAATTTTCTATTGCTACTTTTCTATTTCAAAATAACTTTGTACATAATGTTTTCTAGAGCACTGTCCTACTATCTTTCTACAGGGGCTCTATCAGCATCTATTGAGTTTCTTCCTTTGTGCTAGGAATTTCTGGACACTGTGACACAGAGATACCACAGAACTGCTAAACTCAAGAAACTCCCAGACTGTAGAGAGAAGAACATAGACAAAGGGAGAGTTTCAAATTCTATAATAGATGCTAAAATGCACCACTGTGGGGTAAATAAGAATTATATACATATATAGATAGATAGATAGATAGATAGATAGATAGATAGATAGATTTAGATAGATAGATACATGTATCTATCTATCTATATCTATCTATCTATCTATCTATCTATCTATCTATTTATCTATCTATCTATATTTTTTGGTCTTTTTGAGACATGGTCTCACTATGCAGCTCAGGCTGGCCTTAAGTTCACTTTGTAGCTCAGGCTGGTCTCAAACTCACAACAATCCTCCTGCCTCAGCCTCCTGAGTGCTGGGATTACAGGCCTGCGCCACCACGTCCGGCATGAGAATTATATTTTTTTATAGTCAGCTTTCTTGCTGTGAAAAGGCACCCAAGATAAACAACTTAATTCATTTTAGATCCTGATTTGAGAAATTTCTTTCCATTCCATTACTGGCTGGCTCCATTGCTTTTTTTTTATTTATTTATTTATTTATTTATTTATTTATTTATTTATTTATTTATTTTTTGGTCTTTTTTTGGAGACAGGGTCTCACTGTGCAGTTCAAGCTGGCCTCAAACTCACTTTGTAGCTCATGCTGGTCTCGAACTCACAACAATCCTCCTGTCTCAGCTTCCCAAATGCTGGGATTGCAGCACCACCATGGCCGGCTTCCATTGCCTTTATGTTTGTAGTGAAAAAGAATTGCTACTGTGGCAGTCATGGTGGAGGGAAATGGGGCAGCTCTGCTCTTGTTCTGGTGGGCAAAGAAAGCAAAAGTGCCAGCCCGCGCCAGTGGGCTTCTTCCACCTAGCTTTGGCCAGTTTGCCCCCACTCTGTGAGTGCTGCCTGTGTTCCGGGTGGGTCTGCTTGCTTAGTCATGTGTCTCTGGGAAACACCCTCGTAGACACACTCACAAGTGTGCCTACCTAATTAGCTAGAAATTCACTCAAGTTAAAAATCAAGTTTAGCAACCAATTAATTTATAATTGTATGGATTAGCTAGAATCAGAATGTTCTAGGGAATAATTGACTGGGGCTTTCATTAGTTTCTATGCTTACTATTAATCACAAAGGAGTGACCTAACCCAACAAATCCAATGGCAAGTTTTTATCTTGCCGTTCTGAGGGCTAGAAATCCAAAAGCAGGATCAGGACCTGGTTGGAACCTTTACTTTTGGGAGAGTTTGCTACCGTGTCTCCTGTGAATGTGAGCATGCCTTGGGCTTGTGGTTTCAGAATTCAACCTCCAAATCCCTTTTCAGGTGGATTTCTCTTGTACATGGAAGTTTTCTCTGCTTCTCTCTTATAAAGATACGAAAATTGCACATAGGCACCACGTGGGGAAACCAGAATAAATTCCTCATTCAGAATTCTTAATTCATGCCTTATATTTTGTATTCTTCCTTCTTTGCTTTCTTCATACATATCCTATAGAAATGATTTAACTACTTAAACAGGATGGATTGCTCAGAACTACAGTAATGGTTGCAGGAATTGCCATTTGGAGGGAATACAAGCAAATGTGTGGAGACTTCAGACCGCTAAGCACTAGGTTCAAACTGGAAAGAGGAGGCCAAGAAATGAATACTGTGGACACTTTGTGCTCACTTTTGGAATATGATTCACCATTCATTGTTCCCATTTTCTGTTTTTAAATTAAGCTTTGTGGTTGAAACTGTCATAGAAACAGGAGAATGTCATCATGTGACAATAGTGATGCTCTGCCATTATAGAGCTTGCACTATATGTGTTGCTCAGATATTAAAAGTTACATGGGTAATCTGCATTATTAGAGTCTATAATATATGTTACAAGGAGAACTTAAAAATTGCCATTAGAACTGATGTGCTAAACGCTGTTGCCATGTCTTATATTTTTATATTTCTTTGCATGACATCCTTGAGAATGTGATATTTTACTTGAGATCCAGTGGAGATATCATAGTTAGCTAGCAGAAAGAATGCATTGAGGTGACAGAATACACACCAGTTTTACTACCACTCAAGAGGAAATGGGGCAAAGCCTGCATGTGATGCACCAGCAGAACCAGAAGGGAGGTGATGGACGTTTTCAGCTTCCCCCAAGATGCTACTCATTATGCTTTTGTAATTATTGGAAAGTAAGGAAAATAATTCCTGTGTGTTTTGTTGTTGTTGCTGTTGTTCTCTTCTGCTTTTAAAGCTTTACCTACAGTAAAATTCATTCATTGGATGAAACTTAGGCAAAGGTTCCCATTCATGGCAGCTACAGCCAGTCACAGCTATGGTGAGTTCCAAAGCTCCCGGCCCTCTCACAGGCCATTTCTGTGCAGTTAGCTCCTTTCTGTCCCCATGCCCCTGACAAGCACATACAGCAGTCTCGTAAGCAGGCTACAGATCAGATGGAGGGAAAAGACTGAACTTCAAATTACAAAAGTACTAACTTAACGCCATGAAGCAGAAAAAGTGGGGTGGCATAAATTCAAGACATATTTGGAATCAAGAAAGGTAAGTTGGTTCTATTAGATATTTCCGCTGGGGATGGTGAAGTAAGGGGCCAGAAAACTTCCTGGAATTTGTCTGAGGAACTATAAGCCTAATGTGACACTGCCATGAGGAGGAAGGGGACTCAGAGCTGGAGTTACACCATGGTGCGTGTGGCACCTCAAAGATAGCTGTTTTGAGGGTTTTGCATATTGAGCTCATGGGATGGGGAAGGCACTGAATGCAAGATTTGGAATTTAGAGCTGGGAGATTTTGAAAGGAACCTTAGCTTTCTTTTTCTCTTCTCATGACAGAATGAAGATTTTTTAATGTTAAAATAAGAATACTTACCGTGGTGTAAGAACTCTATGCTAGGCATTGTTCTGTTGCATTCTGCAAAAGTGTAGGAAAAAACAACATTTCTATGTCACAGGTGAAAAGCCACGCCATAGAAACATTAAGGAATACGGCCAATGTTTCACCACTACTAAGACTCAGAGTTAAAAATAAAAATGCAATATCTAAAAATCAATTACAAAAGACCTGTTCAAGTGCATTTTATTAGATGATTGGGGCAATGTAGTATGGTAGGAAATTAATTATGACTATGTATGAACCTTTTTACTAAATACTCATAATGTGTAATTATGATCATCACAACTTACGTGCTGTATCCAAACAGGGAGCAGGAAGTAAAGGCTTTTCAAAAATGTTTCAGCCAATTCTCATCCTTGCTTCCTTTCATTTTTCATTGTTATATACTACCACTCACATAGTTCTGGACAGTGACAACCACTGTGTCTTGGTCAGCTTGCCTATTTTGTGGACAAAATACTTGCTACTCACAGACTAAAGGATGAAAGATTTATTTCTGTGCACTCCAAGACAGGAACACCTGGGTGGAATGGTGTGATAGAGCAAGGCTGCTTCCTGCATAGTGGCTGGGAAGGAGGCCCAGAGCAGACGGATGTGATCCCCAAGGCCATGCCACCATAATGCACTCAGGCACACACAACACTGCATTTTACTAATCTTTGAAGTGTCTCTAAGCCAATGAAGTTGACAATCAAGCTTAATGAATTGGTTGCTAACATGCAGAAGAATGAATGTATATCCATATCTCACAACCTGAACTAAACTCAGATCAAAAGGGATCACATACCTAGGTATAAAAACAGAAACACTTCCCCTGCACCACATGCCACATTGGCCCTGCCCATGGTCGCACAGAGCTGGCCACCAAGTGCAGGCATGGTGGTGCATGCCTGTAATCCCAGTATTGGGGAGGCTAAAAACAGGAGGATTCCTGTGAGTCTGAGCTGTGTAGTGAGACCTGTACTAAATAATAAAATAATAATAAAAAAAAAAACGCTGTTGGATGATAAAATAAAACTCTTGAAGACATAAGCATAAACAAGGACTTAAACATGATATACACAATGGAGTACTTTCAAGCCCCTGGATATTAAGCCCATAATGCTAAATGAGAAAAAGAAACAAATCTGAATATTGGAAGATTTCTATTGTATGAAAACAACAAAATACAAAGAAAGAGCGAAATGAGATAGAGACAGATGCTAAGGACCCAGACAGGGGATGCAGTCTTTGTGGAGGTAGGAAATAGTCCTGGGGAGTGGAGGAGAGGAAAGCCTAGGGAAGAAAAGGAAGAGTAAAAATAATTAGAATGTGATATGCATATGTTCCAGTTCCCCTTGGTGAATATAATTCTTCTGTATCACAAGTATATAACAAAAAAAGAGAAAATACAAGAAAGGTTTACTGATAGATACTAGGTTTGCAGTTTATGTTCTGAGATTATTGACTTACAGAAAATATTAATGGACTGGAGGATGCTGCTGCACATTGATGTGAAGAAGCATCTGTTCTGTGGTCGAAGGTACCCCGTGTACATTTTGAGAATGCATTGTACTTAAGCAATGATGAGATAAATGACATCCCTGCCCAAGTCTGCATTACATGGAGAAGCATTTGCTACCTACATCGGACCACAGGATCAACTATATTCTTGAAGGGAGTTCAAAAACTAACATGTTCTTCCCCTTGCAGTTGCTAGGTCATATGGTCATATGTTTTAGAAATTTATACAGGCTATAACAGGCTACATTGATTATCTTCCATTACAAGATTTTTGTAATTCAAAGACTTAAGGATTTCTCATACTCCAGTGGATAAAAATTAGATGGATAGATAGATAAATAGATAGATAGATAGATAGATAGATAGATAGATAGATAGATAGATAGATAACGTTGACATCACCAAAACCCAAAGTAGAAAAAACTTGTTAATTATGTAAGTTTTGTTTTAAAATTCATACTAAATTTAAGATAAACTCTTTATTTTACTTTTTCAATACTGAAATGGCCATTTCTAATGTGTAGAGGTAACACAGACTGTTTCTATTGAGTTTTATTTTGCATTCATCTAAGAAGAGAACCATGAATAAATTGATAAAGAGATCACTGAGGTGATTTAAAAATATAATACTAATTTCAGAATGGATTTATAGCTTCTCATTAGCAGAATCATGATTTTGTATAAGATCTTAAATTGTTATCCATTTTCCAGGGAAATATGGCTTAGACATGGTCATAGTAGAATGTATATTGACGAGAGATAAATAGAATATTCCAGAATTATAATTTAAGAAATTTTGTTTTTATTATCCTTTATATATTTTTTAGTCTTTAGAGGAATTAGATAAAAAGGAAAATGAGTTTTCAGTCCATAGAAATCACTTCTCCAAGAGACTCTCACATTATGAAATGTGGCCAAACTCCCAAACTATGTTCTATTGTTTGTTTTTCAGTAATTTACAATATCTTAGCTGTTGTCACAGAGACACATAAAAACATAAAAATAAAACTAACAGTCAAAGGTGGGAGAAGATAAAAAAGCAACATATCAGAAAAAAATATTTGGCAAATCTTTTCTAGTGGTGAGCCGATGGAGACACAGCATGGGCAATACTTATGATGCAACATGAAACAAGATTCAAATGTGTGCTTGCATTATCAACTCAAGTGTTTCTCAGAGTTCCCCAATTATAAGCATGAGGGTAAAAGCTGGAAGGAAGTAGACCAGCATGTTAACAGTTGTCATGGTTTGGCAGAGGATGTATATTTCTTCTTAGTATTTTTCGAAATGCTATATTTTCTAAGTTTTTAAATAAATTGGCCAACTTTGTGTCATAATAAAAATGACACAAATCTAGTGATAGTAAAGATGATTTTGTTGGTGATCCATGAATCTAATTAGCATTAAGCTGGGAGAATATGGGAATGGACAACACTAGAGCCTGTGTCTGGGAAACTTTACAATTTTCCATCGACTCCTGCATATGTGACCTTATCTCTATTTTGCTTAGGGCCTCTGCTGTCATCCCCAAAAGTCCGCGCTAAAATCCAGGATCTCCACTGCTGAAACCTTTTCCACTCTCTCCATCCTATGTTCATGTTGATCTTGCTAAAGTCCCTGGTCAGAAACAATTCTTGACAAACCCTGTACCTACTTTCACCACAGCCATTGCTGCTAGTATGATCAGCTAATATTAAAATATTAATATTAAAACAGCCAGAAACTATTTCTACTACACTAGGACTATGAATGTGTTCTCCCCAACCTCAGCTTTCGGAGGCATTACCATAGCTCCTGGCAAATAAATGCTATTGCTTCTCCTCAAACCAAGCCTTCCTAGGCCAATGAATTCTCAAGAGCGAGAGGAATCTTGAGACATTGACCATTCCTGTGTCCTCCTTGGCTCTAGTTCTGTAATTCCACAATTGGGAAACTCAGTCTCTAAGTGCAGCTGCTCCCTCAGTTATGAACACTAAAATATTCCTTCCTAGGTCTTCATGGAAAAGGTCAAGATATTAATTTTGAATGATCATCCTTACCTTCTTATCCAGGTGCTGTACTAATGATCCCATGAGGAATTATGCCTCACGCTAGTGCAGGCACGGGTCAGAGTGGAGGGAGAATATTCTCTATTTAATGAGGCAGGGATCAAAGCCCTTAATATTTTATCACTGGCATATAGATGGAAAGAGCTATCAAAAAATAAGAAATGTCTAAGAAACCCAGGGTCATAAATGAGGGTGTGTTCTGCTGAAACTGTAACAGGCCTCCAGGCACCTAAATAGTTTGCCTTTTGCTTGATGCTTTGTATTCCATTTAAGCAGATAAAATTATAGTTTTATTTTTTCATTTTATATACTTTTAATAAATGAAGGAAAGTTGGAATAATACAACCCCCAAGGTACTTATTACCAAAACTCAGTAATTAACAGTTTGATATAAATACCCCTAATACTGCTTTTGTAATATAGATAGGTATCATTACAAGACATACTTCTCAATAATTTTTCAATAGACACATTTATCTGTAATGAAATACAAGAATTGAACCTTAGTGAAGAAATAAAACAGTAATTCTTCATTACACATACGCTGTAAATTCCTCCCAACTGTCTTATCAGCATCTTTTATGCACTTTTGACAAATAACTAAGCAGCTATTTTACAAAGCCCATCACATACACACATACATACATACATACATACATTTATTTATTTATGCATTTGTTTGTTTGTTTGTTTATTTATATGTATTCAGTGCAGGGTCTACAGAGTCTCACTACATAGATCAGACTTGTATTGATCCTCCTGTTTGCTGTCTGCCATGCACTGGGATTACAGGTGCCCCCCACCATGCCCAGTCTCACTTGTCCCAGCATGCCCCAGGGGCAGGGCTGGCATGGCCATTTTTATTTTTGACATTGTTTCTTATGAGACTAGATGAATATTTGTGATGTAACAACTTATTCATTTGTCTGGTTTTGGGTAGTATCTTTTAACTTACTTGCGCATTTTTTTATAAACTAGGTATTGGTTTCAAAGCTGAATTGAATACACATTAACCTTTTTTGGCAAGAACATTTCCTAAGTAATGCTGAGGTCTTCATAATGTAAGAGGTGCAAAAATACCAGATCATCAACTCTTAGTAATAGATCTAGTGACGTTGGTTTTAATTACTAGATCTCTCTATTAGAAAGGTATCTTTCTCCTATATTAGTAAAGATCTCTGTATTTTAAAGGTATCTTTCTCCTATGTTAATAAGAAATTTGAGGGTGCTCTTTTGATTATTAACTATGTTAACATGTTGTTCCTCAACAAATTTTGATGTCATAGTTGAATATCCCATTGACAATCCTGGTTTTCTGAATTAATACTTTTTTGGTGTTGTATCAAACTCAGTATCTTTTGCTTGTCAGGCAAGTGCTTATGCCTCTGAGTTATGTCGCCAGTCTCTGAATTAATTCTTTAATCATTGTCATTGAGTGATGCTTTGCTTTTCTAATTATTACCAAAATTCAGTAATTAACAGTTTGATATAAATACCCCTAATACTGCTTTTGTAATATAGATAGGTATCATTGCAAGACATACTTCTCAATAATTTTTCAATAGACACATTTATCTATAATGAAATACAAGAATTGAACCTTAGTGAAGGTTCAATCCCTTCTCCATTTATTATCATGCATTCTTCTGTATTATTCTTTCTTTTCTTCTCAACATGAGGAGATGAACTGGGGCTCTTCCTAAAAAGGACAGGTAACCACTCAAACCTTTACATTTGAATAGCAATTTTCTGAGCATAAATTTGATATAAAAGTCACTTCTACTGATACCATGCACATTGATTTTGTTTTCCATCTCCAGAACCAAAGGGAACATACTATTTTATTTATTCAATCTCCTTAATAAATGATACTTATTATTCTGTTATGTTTCCCACGTTATGTGACATTTCAACAGTGAGAATTTCTTCAAACTGCCTCCCATATCTTTTGCATGTACCCCCAAATAATCACACATTGTTAGCAACAGAATTACAGTGCAGGAATCTGGGCTTACCTTCCTCTAACTCAGGGCATCCATCAGTAATTTCCCCAAAGATGCCTGTCTCCTTTTGTTCAAACATGACACTTGAACGCCAAGACATGCATGCTAGGTGTGCTCACTGTCACCCTGGTGCCACTGCTTCCAGGGCCCGCCAGTTGACAGAACTAGAAACTGCATTTTTAAAAACTCAGGAATTTAATTTAACACTTCAAGTATTTGCCAAAATTTTTTGACATTTGTATCTTTAGCCATGTTCATATTTTTCATTTAAAATGTTGAATTTAGGGTTCAGGATTGTAGACTATAGAGTTTAGTATTTCTGTTTGTGCTCAGGTTGGAATGATCACAGAAATGTGTTCTGCTGTTGCTTCTACTCCTGCTTTACAACGAAGGTTTATTCTTTATCCAAACATTTGAAAAACCTCTTGAATGTCAATAAGTTTGTGTGAGAACAACTTCTTATTCAGGACTAGTTTCCTTCTCGATAATGCTTTATTACTTTCCAGTCATTTCTTGCCTTATTAAGTAAATTGCTCATCTTAATGTACAAGCCCTGCTGCAGAGGCTAGGGGAATTCCCCTGAGAACTAAAATCAACATATATTTCCTGTTCTTGGACTTAGCTTCTGAATTTTTGCCACCTAGGCTGTTCATGTGGTCATCATTTATTGACGTACTAAATCAAATCTGTTTACCATTCCTGACCAACTCTCATGAACTCGTATCTAATAGGAGTAGTTGGAGCTCATCTCTAAATTTTTGGGCGGGTATATTAGGCCTTTTTTATAATCATGGTCATTGTGGAATTAGACTGAACATGCAGAGGTGAGCACTAGGAAGTAACTGGGTGTAGTTTTAGAGTATGTAAACCATTCTGGAGTTAGGGGCCTACATTTAGTTTGGGGCTGCTATAGTAGCAGAACCAGGAGACACACAAAACATCTCAAGATATCACACCTCTTTTTATGCTTTCTTTATCTTAGAACATTTTAAGCAAGAGACAGACTAGGAAAGAATTTATGGTGAGTCAATGTTGCACTTGAAGTACTTGTAGAGAAAATCATGCCTTTAAGTATGTTTATGAAAAATCTTCTCAATTTTACCAAGTTAGAGGTATAAATAGAAGCTGAGATTCATTCTGTCTGTGCTGTGGAGTTCCTTTCTTTAGGTGCTTTTTTCAGTGTCTCTGTTGTTTTGAATATTGGCCAAGAAGACAGAGGCTTTCTCTTGAAATTGAGATTTAGTCATCTTTCTTAAACAAAATATTTTCCTTAAGCTCAGACTATATATTGAATACCCCCCCATGCCTTCTAACAAGTACATGCCAACATATCTATAAAACACTGGTGTTCTTGCAGTAGACCCATGGATCCATGCCTATACACTGTTGAAAAAGCCCCCTGTGGGGTAGGGCATACCATCATTGCATCTAGTTGCAAACAAAGTGTTGCCATCAAACAACCTGAAGTTAGCCACCTGGCCTCTGTTGGTCAATTCATTGCACAGGTGCAGGATTCCATTCTACAGGAGCCTTCTAGGACAAGGAACAGAAAACAATATGGCGCACTGTTCACGTGGTTCCAGAAGAGGGTGAAAGTGGTATGAACTGAGTCCATCTCTGCTTCCCAGTACAGCTGGTGGCTGACTGCTTCTAGTGTCCATGATGCTTTGATAGGGTTTCAGTTATGAAAGACTCCTTAGTTAGCTTCAAAGCATTTTTACTACATTCCTCCTAAGGATAATTATAGTTGAGTTTGTCTAGCCATGTGCAGGGAGCTAACATGCCTGAGGATGCACACATGCTTTCTTCAGTCACCCAGGGTAATATGTGATCTCTGCAGTATGATCAGATGGTTGGTCATGGACAATCTGATGAACTGAGATAAGCCAAGCTTTTGAAGATAACATGAGTTGACTGCAAATGATATTTTGGGTTTGATTTATTTAACCACTTGCTAATTAGCTCTCTCTCTCTCTCTATCTATCTATCTGTCTATCTATATATCTATCTATTTTTCTATCTATCTGTTTCATTAATACATGTTTTTAGTGCACAATGCTTACATTCACTTTAGGGTGTTAGAACATGTTCATAACACATTTCACTTTCCTTCTTTCTCCCCCATCCTCTACTCCTTTTTATTGTTCAGCTTCAGCTTCAGATTTATTTATTCATCTTTGAAAACTTAAGCAGTAAATTTCACATAAACTGAAAACCAGACAAATATTCTAAAGAACATATGGAACATATAAGAGAATTATACTAATTAGGACACGTTTTTAAATATATTGTCCACACTGAATTACAATATGTTTTTTCACATTATCTCTCTTTATTTCTGTCTGTCTGTCTGTCTTTCTTTCAATTTTTCTTTTTGATAATGTGAGTCAAACTCAGGACCTTGCATTTACCAGGCACGCACTTACACTGCTGAGCTATCTCCCTGACCGTCTCTTTTATTTCATACTTTATAAAATATTTAATTTTCCATGCATAAGAAATTATGGAAAATGTGAGCTTATGTGTTTGAGTTCCTTCATGCAATATTGTGCCCTCAAGGCATATTCATTTTCCTACAAATGACACAGGCTTATCCTTTTGTTTTGCAGAGTAGTACTCCATTATATATCATATCACAGTTTTTATCTATTCAACTATTGATGAATGTGTACACTATTGCTAAGATTTAGCTATTATAAATTTTGCTGCTGTGAACATGGGTATGCATATATGGCATTGTGGTCTGATGATTTTAACACTTTGGAGAAGATACCTGGAAGGGGGAGAGCAGGGTCCAGTGCAACTTCTCTTTGTAATTTTTGATGATGCTCTTGAGGCTATGGGGAGAAAGGAGCCCTTCTCCATTCTGAGTTGGACTGCACACTGATACAGCCACTATGGATATCAATATGGAGAACCACTTCTAACTTCAGAGAAACAGGAAACTATTATGGGATAGGTGTTTTAAGAATGAACATTAATTTTCTTAGCATTTGATTATGTGCAGTATTACATTATCTCTAATTATTTTAAATCATTTTCTAAGATTGTCACTTCTCAGGACAGAAACTAAATTCGCTTTTTTTTTTTTTTTTTCATTTACTCCCTACAAAACCCTGTATGGTACAGTCATGGAGTAGTAGGCAAACTGAAACTTTGAGGAGTCGTGTATTGTACATATGAGTACAGAATGGCAGGCAGAGAACTTGTTATAATGACTACGTGAGTAATACCATCAAAGCAAAGTATAAACATGCTGTGGATCGACATTCCAAACAGAAAAAGTAGTATAAACTGGATCATGTAAAAAACAGAAGGAAAATTGATAAGGCACTTTCAGATTTCAGTTTCTGGGAGAAGGTAGGATTCACCAAGAGGAAATTTTAAGTTTCTAAGCTAACAGAAAGAGAAAATATTGCAGAAATGAAAGATAGATCATGCCTTGAATATTATCCAGAAAACCAGAAATACTCAAGAATACTAGGCCATTAAATAACCAGTAGTAGCAAAGTGATATAGGAGAACTACCATCTTGTATACATTGTGGGAAGATGTTTTTGACTAAAATTTTAATAAAGTATATGTTTATGTACCCAGTGTTTTGTTTGGTAAGATGCTAGAGTGTTCTGACTGGGCACTTATATTCGAGTTATCTTTGTGTGTGCAGAGGAATGGGAATGAGTAGTTTGTTGAGGATGGAGGATGTGAGATGAAGGAGAATATTGCTCAATTGATTAGATGACAGGAAATCTCATGGCTGAGCACTAGAACAAACAACACGAGGGTGGCCACAGGCACATGGGGAAGAGAAGCCAGACCCACACCAGGCTTCCTGACTGTCATCTCCTGGTATGAAAACCAGAAGTCCTGTTTTTCAAAGTAAATTTTGAAGTCTGCATATGACCATTACAGGAGTTTGTTACACACTCACATAGCAGCTCATTTTCTCATTTATTGGTGATGCAATGGACGAAAGATGGGAGTGGCAAGGAGAGGTGAGAGGAAGCACACAGCATGGAAATAAAGCTTTATTGCAGAAGTGTGTAGACCATGGTTATGTCAACTACAACACTGAGGAATACTGTCACTCACAGGAACTTTCAAAGTCAGAGAAAATGAGGAACATGGAATAAAACGACTAAACATGAGAGTGGAAAACTCTACCAACTCAACATTAGTGGGAGGACAGCAATTTGAAGAAGAAATGATAGGAGAACTCATCTGTAATGAAGGAGAAAGAACGAAGTGATTCTATTAGTGGCAGCTTCTAATCTGCAAAGCTCTTTCATAGAACAAATTAATTTGGGAGGCAGTTTAGAACTTTGGGCCTCCCGACATTCCAAGCCCAGTAAGGCAAAAGCCTCATCGCACCACACACAAATAAGGTTCATGCCTAGTTGTTGACATTCTGGTGATTTCTCTAATTTGCTTCTGTGTTTAGCATAGATGTTTCGCTGCTTAGGCTGCTTGGTAAAGTTCTCTGAACTGCTTCTGTTTGCCAGTGTGGCCTGGTTCCTGAATTGTTCTGTTCTAAAATAAACCATTAAGTTTACTTCATCTTAAAAAAAAAAAAAAATGAACATTTGGGGGCCATTGCTATAGCTCAGCAAGCAGACTAAAGCGCCTGCTGAGGAAAGCTTAGGCAAGCACAGACGCCTCATTTCAATCCCCAGCACCACATGGTGTGCCAGACCCACCCAGAAGGTGGGCTGAGCCAGCCGCAGAGTCACACCTGCAACAACCAAATACGTTTTTTAAAAAAAGGAACTTTGAATACATTTTCCCATACAAGTTATACTACAAATTAAGGTTCTGGGCCTGTTAAAAAAATAGTTTTCATACAAATACAAATCAGCTGTGATAGGGCTGGGGAGATACCTCAGTAGAATAAGTGCTTGCCTGGCAAGCACAAAGGCCTGAGTTCAATCCCCGGTTCCGAAAAATAAATGAATAAATGAATAAATGAATAAATAAATAAATAAATAAATAAATAAATAAATAAATAACAAATCAGCTGATACTTTACTGTGTCAACTTTGACTCTAATTAAGCCATCACATCTAACATAAGCTTGGTAGGCTGAGGAACTTCTAGGGACCGAATGACTCATTACATTCCTTAAACATGTAAGATAGTTTCTTGCTCTGCCTAATGAGTTGGCCACCTCAGTTCTCTGCTCTCCCTAGAATTTCCTGTGTAGAAATATTGATTTTTCAGTCATTTAGAAGTATTTCATCTTGGATAGTCATAAAAAGCTGAAGTATTTATTCATCCCTGCATTTTCAAACAAATTGTAAAGAAGGTTAGGAGCAAAAATATATTTTTCATTTATTTTGACTAACATGTGATGGCGTATTAGTAGCAAACAATTAGAACTATAGCGATTCTTATGGAAAAATGATAACTTGAAATTGGTGGACAAAACAAAGCCTTTGGTAGACCATAGTTGGCCAAATTTGAGTATATCCAGCCAATAAGAGAACACATATAAAATGAGAAAATAAGATAATATTAAAGAATAGAAGTCATATAATAAATCAATTCTACACAGTTAGAATTCACTTTCACAAGTGTTTTCTTAACATCTAGTTTTGCACAATAAAATTGTTTTCAATCCTCCTAAGAGCTTTAGTTATTCTATTTAACTGATTTAGAGAAAAAGAATCTTTAGAGCAGAAAAAAATTTGTAGAACAAATATATTCAAAATGCCTTCAACATAAGTGAATATAGTGACCTTTGGGATGGATGAGTTTGGGCTCCATGGAAGTGGCCTAGACAGAAGGGAGAACAATCTGGAAAAGGAAAGAACAAACAGCACTGAATGGGAAAGGTGATCAAATAGGGAACAAACACAGAATCACCCAGGTGATGGGGCCTAACTTAGTCGCACCACACAGATCGGACTCCTCGTGATTCTCCTGTTCTCAGCCTCCAAGTGCTAAAATTACAGGTGCATGCCACCATGCCTAGCTCATTTACAGTCTCATCAGGCCCTGGCGGCGGGGCTGGCAGGGCATCTCGGGGTCAAACCCCGGTCCTTGCATCTGTCTAAGCAGGCGCTTTAGTCCACTGAACTATCTGGCTGGCCCTTCTCTCTTTATTTTAAAAAGCAGCCAGAAGGTTATTTTCTGATTGTATCTAACTACTTAATCTTTGTTCTTGTTTGGCATAATCCTAAACCTGGTCCATGTCTTAATTTTGTTCATACTTTTTTGGGATAGATCTTCAAATCTTTTGAAAGGAAGTCAGCACCCACTCACCATCAAAAAAACCTACTATGTTGGATCTCTGTTTGTGTTTGTTTTCTTGAAGGTGGTGATACAGAGTTATTATGATGCAGTAAAGAATTCACTCTGCTTAATTTTGTTCACTTTAGTACGTAGGTCCTGTGGAGGAAACCCAGCTGGTTCCATCTAGGGGCACAGGAGCCCAACTCTATAAAGAAGTCTATATGTAGACTTTTAAATCTCTGCACCCTCTTTCTTTTCTAAAATATTTTTCCTGGAGCCAGCAAGATAGCTCAGTGGTCTAAAGCCCCAGCTTACGCAAGCTTGGGCAGGCACAGGAGACTGCAGTTTGGTTCGCTTCATCATGCCAGCCCTGCCATTTGGGTGGGCTGAACTGACCGTCCCAAAAAATTCATTACATATCTACCTATATCTTCCCATGACAATCTTTTAATTCAAATACCACTTTCCCAAGGAGGCATTTTCTAAACCAAATGATCAAAAGGACCCCAGCTCTTTTTATCCTATCACCCTAGCTTACTATGTAGATTTATTTTGTTGTCTGATTCTTCCTTTAGAAACACATTCCTATAGATAAGGGTTCTGGCAAATCTTGGACAGATAACCCATCACCTACAAAAGTGCATAAGACATAGCAGATCCTCAGAGCTACTAGATAGATGCTTTTACTGTGAATAGTTCACCCAAACCAATGTAGTTACTTCTACAACTGTACAAAAAGATATTTTCTATGTTATTTTTATTTTTCCCTAAATGTTTCCTATTCCTATCCTGAAAACAGTTACTATACATTCTCAACTCAGAAATATTTTTATCTTTATTTTTGGAAGGGGCTTGAGGTCTCACCTGTCCCTTACTTCATTCAGATATAGTTATTTGAGCTATAATTCAGAGGTAAAGTAATTCATCTGCCATAGTAGAACTTAGAGAATCTCCATTCTCACAGAATTTCACAAGTGTGCTGAACTTCTAGTTGGAGAAGTTCAACATAGATGGGGAAGATTCCTTGGGAAGCACTCAGGTCTCTGAGTAAGAATCACAATCAGACACAGTTTGTGAGGCAAGATAAAAATGGCTGGAAAGCAGAAAAGCATAAAATGGAGGTATGTAAAGTAAAGTTATATTAATATAATGAGCTGTGAATGGCTCAAGTCAACAACTTCTTCTATTGTGGATAACCTGCTTCTATTGTGCACCGCTGATCTGTGTTGGATTGTTTTATTTAAAAAATATATATATATATATATTATATATATATAATTATCCATCATGTTGTGAAAACCTGTAACATATGTAAGTTATGTATAGTTGTATGTTACCCTGTTTATGTCATTTTTCTCCTTGTTTTTGCTTCTGTTTTTCACTTTTCAAGTTAAAATACAAATAAATAAATAGATAGATAAATAAATAAATACCTGGAAAGAAACTCTTGTTCCTAGCTATATGGTAATAGGCACAGGGATTATGAGCATGTGTACCTTTGGAGCATGAAGCCATGGTTAATTCCTCTTTCTTCATTCACCTGAGTCTCAGGCAAGCCAACCTTAACTGTTTGATATTGGGCCGTACCTTAGTTTTTCTATTTTCTCCTTAATTGTGACTATTTCTAGGAAACAGCAGAAGGGTGGAGGGTGGAGTCAATAGAATGAGATAGACTATGAAGGACTTTCAGCTTCTTCCATATCCCTTTTAGAGACAGAAGACACCAAATACATCAAATTCAGGAGGACTTGGGAATAATAACTGATGATACTTCCAGCGGGACTAAAGTAATATGAATAAAGTGATAGGTACCAAACAGTGCATGAAGGAATACAATATTGTTTCAGATACTTAAGTGTTTTGTCCAGTACCCATTCTTCTTGTGAATTTCTGCCTACATTTTCCGTTTTCCCTGATTGCTTTGGAATTGTGAAGACACTTAGGATTGAGAATGCCTGGCATAAGACTTGAGAGGGTAATAACCAGGAAAAAGACAGGAAAGGCATTCTACACTTATAAGTTGTGGTAAGAGAAGGTTGAAATATTTCCTCAATATTTCAGAGGAAAGACATCTAATAGACAGTAACAAAGTATTATTAATAAAGTACCCTAGTAATTGCAGATTTAATTTATTCAAGATTACATCCTCTTAATCTTTTATATAGCTACCATACTAAGATATTCATCTTGGAAGTCATTAAACGCTAGGCAATCTTGTTGGATTCAAGGAGTAGATAAGTAATATTATGATAAGGATTTCAGAAAACTCTTTACATACCTTTACTCTGAACTAATATTTTCAAAACCAGTGATAAATTTATCTGGGATTCTTCCTTAATAAGGTGCATATTAAGTTTTATCAGTAGCTAA
>PVKA01006231.1:65767-85057 GCA_004027165.1 Ctenomys sociabilis | reverse complement strand
AAAAAAAAAAAAAAAAAAAAAAAAAAAAAAAAAAAAAAAAAATAAAGTGAGGATTTAGGGCCGGCTAAATAGCTCAGGGAATTAGAGCACCTGCTCAGGCAGATGCAGGGGCTGGGAGTTTGATCCCCAGGCTTGCCCTGCGGGCCCGCCCCCAGGGCTTGCTGAGACAGCAATTGAGATTGGGCGTGGATGGTGCACACCTGTAATCCCAGCCCTTGGGAGGCTGTAAACAGGAGGATCATTAGGAGTCGGATCTGCCGCAGTGAGAATAATAAATAAATAAATAAATAAATAAATAAAGTGAGGATTTAACCCAAGGTCTTTACACTGAACTACACTGCCTGCCGCTTACGTTTTGAGGCAGGGTCTCACTAAGCTGCTAGGTTGCCTAGACTGGACTGGCGGAAACCTGGCCTCAGGTCATCCAAGCAGTGGCGGAGCCAGTGGTAGAACCCGGCAAGCGAATGGCATCCCAGCCTCCACGCGTGCTGCCTTATCATTACCTCCTTGGGGTGCGTCGCCCCCACCGCTGTGAGCAGTGGCTGTCCCGGCACCACCCTGTCCTCAAGCGCTGAGCCCGCGGTGCACACCCTCCACTACCTGCCGGGGCACAGAGGGGACCGCAGCCTCTCTTGTGGTGCCAGGGTGCTTGGCAGGCCAGGCTCTGGTGTGTCAGACCCTCTGCTGCTGTGACTCCAGAGGTGGCCCGGGACGCCGGACCCCTTCTCCATGAGGCTGGTGCGAGCAGAGGTGGGTACCACGCGTGCCCTGGACAGCAGGGAACGGAGCTGGAGAAAAAGAGCGCAGGGGTGGGAGCCGGGCAGCTCAAGACCAACCCCCGGGGCAGCAGCACCCTCTAGTGGCTCACGAAGGCTGCAAGGAACACACACCGACCTGGGCCAGAAGGTGACTCCTGAAATCCTTGCTGTCCCTTCTAGATTCTTCTGGTCTCTTTCAGAGCCACTGCAAAAGCGCTCGCCTGGCTATACAAGGGATGAAAGGACACGCCCAGCCCTGTTGGCCCACTGGTCAGGACTCTGGCACACAAACAGAAACTCTCGACTTCTTCGCCTCAATTCCAGGTCAGCCAGAGCTGTGTCTCGCCAGGGCTCCCGTGAGGTTGAGGCCTTTGTTCAGCACTCTTACCCCTCTTGGTCTGACCTCCTTCCCTTCTCCAGCGTGGATGGCTCCGAGGCGTCTTCCCAGCAGTCTCCAAGTCCCTCATCCTGAGCTTCCCCCCAGCCACACGTGCACCGCTGTCCAGGGGAGCCCAGATGTAAGGGCCCCGCCTGAACCCCAGAGTGCCCATCTACAGCCCCGCATCTGCTGTGCCCCTTGGTGACGCAGAGCAGACTCCCAGAGCCTACACAGGCTCCCTGCTCATGGTGAGCTCCAGTGCGGACAGGGAATCAGATTGTGGCACCCCTCTCGCTCCTGCTGAGGCTGCCAGATGGCAGTTGGCCTCCTGCAGGCTGTGGGGCCAGGGGCAGGCACACGGCATCCCACTGCACAGGGAGGCCCTGCCGAAGCCAGAGGCACAGACCTAGGGGCCCTGGCCTGTCCAGGGTGGCACCGATTGCTTGAGCCCTGGGCTCCACAGGCCGAGGACCTGTTGATGGCCTCTAATGCCCTGGCTCTATGGACCCCAGAGCTGTGAGATGTTTCCTTTTCTTTCTTTTTGGCAGAACCAGGAATTGAATTCAGGAGCCTGCGCTTGCTAGGCAAGTGCTTATTCTACTGAGCTGTCTCCCTGGCCCCGGTATTTTCCTTCATGTTTCTTTCGAGGAGCAGCACTGTTCACAGTAGTCCAGCTGCAGCCCAGCCTGCAAAGGGGAGGATGCTCACAATACGTTTGCCATGGGAGGTTTTCCACAGGAGAGCACAAGAAGCACACTGGGCTAGAGGGCTCGGCAAGTCATCCGACGCTGACGCAGGTGCAGACCAGTACGGACTGGTGCAGACCAGCGCAGTGCAATACAACTTCTGAAATAATGAGAATGTTCTGTGTTTCACTGTCCCTGAAGCTACTAAACCTATGGCTTGGGTCACTGTGAAGCTACACAATCATTTAAATTTCATTTCAATTATTTCATTTTATTTCTATTTTTTGGCCTTTTTTGAGACCAGATCTCACTGTGCAGTTCAGGCTGGCCTTGAATTCACTTTGTAGCTCAGGCTGACCTCAAAATCACAACAATCCTCCTGCCTCAGCCTTCCAAGTGTTGGGACTACAGGTGTGTGCCACCACACCTGGCTAATTTCAATAATTTAAAATTTACTCTATTGGTTGGTGCAGATACAGGACCAATATTTAGACAGTGAAAACCCCAAACCATTTTGGCCTTTTTTTTGGTACTGGGTCTCACTACCCAGCTTAGACTCAGAGTGATCCACGTCTAACTCCAGCACGGGAATTACACCGCTGTGCGGGTCTCGGAGGCTGGCTCAGCACGCCTGGGGGCAGGGCTGGCCCAGCCTGTGCTGCTGGGGATCACACGCTGGTCCCTGCCCTTGCTTACGCAGGTGCTTAGTCCACTGACCTCCCTCACGGGCCCAATTTGGCCTAATTTTAAGAACTGCGAGTCAGTGTCTATCTGTCTCCCTAAGAAGCAGCATGCCCTCCTACAGTACATTTTAGCCCATGGTTTGGAATCTTTTCAGATGCTGCTGAAAATCCCCCCCCCCCCGCCAAAGGGGTCTCAGGCCATCTTGCCCGAAGCATGTGTTGGTTGGGCCTGATCACCCCATGCAGAGACCACAAGGCTGTGCCCTGCATTGGTGGCTCTTGTGCGTTTGGCCATGCCAGCCTTCCTCACAAGCCTCACAGCTCTGCTGAGGGGATGGTATGGGCCCTTGCTGCCCTGGGCCCTGGGGCTCCTGCGGATGCATAGGAGTCCCCTGTAGTCCTCCAAGTCACTGGCACTGTGGGCATCCCCGTGCAGCACATTATCGTCAGTAGCTGGCTTGCTTTCCTGCTGAGGCCCTCAGGTGAGAGCAGGGCGCTCTGTGGCAGGGCACACCCAGGTCTCCTCTGGGGCCCACCTTAGGAGCAGGGCCCCCTGGATCCCCTTAGGAGAGTGCGGGCCATGGTGCCTTTGTCAGCTCCACAGCCCCACAGGGTGCAGCCAGTGGCCTCAGCCAGCTGCGCAGGCCCCAAGCCCCACTCTGTCACCACCGGTGGGGTCAACGCAAGTCAGCTCCGCTGTCAAACAGGAGCAACGATAGCCCTCCCCTTGAGGGTCCTTAAGGATTCAGCAAGTCGGTTTCCACAAAGCGTTTATTTACAGCGGTCCTGTCACGAAGTGAGTGCTGTGCAAGCACGAGCCACTTTTATTACCACAAGCAAAGATTGGTTTCACTGGTTTACTTGACAAACTCTGGCAACACCCTTTCTCCCCGGGAACCTCTCAGGGACACCTCTCGCCTCCTGCTGCGGCCTGAGGGCCAGCGTGCGCTGTGCAGCCCGTCCGACCTCCTCTGCGGGCCTCGCTCGCCTCCCTTTCCAGGGTGCCGTAGGTACCTGTAGGACTCTGGTTTGTTTCCTGTCTTGGTGTCTATTCCTTCATTTTCAGGAATATATTTTTAAAGCTTTAGCTTTATAAACATCTCCCTTCACACTCTCATTCTCAGACTAGAGGACTCAATTTTCTCGCAACTTGATCCCTGAAATGTTTCTTGTCCTTCTGTCCTTTTGTCCCACCTCCTAGGCTTTCTCTTTGGAAGTGGCCCGGAGGTTGTGGGTCTCCAGGCTGAGCATCTGATGTTCAGTGGAGTTCCCTGGGGAGGGCAGGCCTGGCGAGATCTGGGAAGGTGGGCACCTACGAAGGCCGGTGCACTTATTAACACTGCTGCAGGGCTGAGGCAGGGAGCCCAAGGCCCAGGTATCGGAGTCACACAGGGCAGAGGCCAAGTGCCCTCCTGATGGCTCCATGGAGCCGCTGCCTAGGGTGGGGAGCAAGGGGTGCCAGGTCCCCACAGCACGCTGTGTCTAGAACCTAGGCCTTCCCCAGGGGACTGGGTCAGCCACCCAGGGAACGGGAGACAGGGTGGTCGAGGGGGAGGGGCGCTAGCCCCTGACTCCAGTTCTCACCCAGTGCTGCCTCCACTTCTAAGCAGTTAGTTCAGTTACACCCTGCTGCCCTCTGCGTGCCAGTTTGCTCTCACAAGGGCACTGGACTAGCTCAGAATGTTCAAGTCCCTCCTTCCACTGAGTAGTGAGGGAGGTCAGGGTGCACAGCAATCAAAACGACAATCACAAAGTACAGTATTTTCACAATGTGAGTTTCCCCTGGTAAACAGCTCTGAATCAGTGGTGCCTGCTACCCTTGATATCCGAGGACAGCGCAAGCGGAGTCCGATCCAGCAGTAGCTCACAGCTGATGCGTTCACTGTGCGGCTGGCTGCATGCACACTAGTCTGCACAGAATGTGGCCCTGACATCTTTTTCCACCTGAAGAACCCTGAGAAACACAGGCAGGGCTGGGTGCACGCTCACAGCTTTTGCAGTGCTGAGCCTGATTCCTTTTGGGATTCGGGGGGAAGAGCAGGTATCCGTGGAGGGGCACCTTCTGAGGGGTCCAGTAAAGTCATCTTAAGATCCCTCCCCGAGTTTCCCGGATGGAGCCCCTCTGCAGACGCCACACGCCTATGTCAAGGAGCCCACCCTGCAGGAGCAGCCGCAAGGCTCCCATCTCCTGGGCCAGGCTGGCTACAGAAGAGAGACACAGTCCAGAGCGAGGCGCCTGGCTGCCCTGCTCACGGGCTCCGATTCACTTCTGGGTGATACAGTGAGAGCAGCAGGGGAACCCGCCCCACACTGCACCACCATGCGCCTGCCCGGCTGCCTGTGCACACCGCGCCAGGCCTGCTTCTACACCCGCACAGCAGTTCTCGGATCACAGCTGGCCAGCCCAGCTCTGTTCCTCCACTCCATCCCACTCAGCAGGCGGAGGTGGAGCCCTTGTAGGTGACCGAGAGGGGCCTGCACTGCAGGAGGCTGGCTTTGGCTTCTGAGGCCCTGAGTGGGCAGAGCAGGCAGGCCTGCTGTCCTCGGCAGGACACAGGTGCTGGTGGGGTGAGGAGTGCCGGGACCTCTGTGCAAGCCGGAGACATTTCCTGGGGACTGGGGACATGGCCCCCCTCGGCCAACTTCCTTGGCTTAGGGCCTGGGCTTGGTGACAGGTATAACCCAGGCCCACCACCCCCAGCCCTTCAGGAGCCTGGCTTGGCGGGTTCCCCACTGCTGTGCTCTGTGATCCACCCTCCTGGGCTTCCCGGCAGGTGGGTTTCCAGCCAGTAGCTACAGCGATGTGGAGGGAGCCCACCGTGCCAGAGCTGCTGCCCACAGGAGGAGGGTCGCCATGCAAAGGGAGGCAGACCAGCACGCTCCGGCCGGCAGGATGGGGTGGGCTCACGACGTCGGCTGTCTCAAACTTGGTCATCCTTGGAGTGTCCCAGTCAGATCAGGGGTGAAAGTTAGGGGGAAGAGGCCACTGGTGCCCACTTGCCTGGAACAGAGCAGCGCAGACTGGCTGCCGGCTGAAGTGGCAGGAGTGGGCCTCCTTGGGTCCTGGACAGGGAGGGTAGGGGAGAGGAGTGTCCTCCCAGCTCCAGACATGTGGACCTGGTATGGGGGATGTGCGCGCACCTCATCCCTGCGGTGCTGCCCTGCTCCTGCCTGCCTCCCCTGGGAACCAGCAGCAGCCCTGCCAGGAGTAGAGAGGCATCTCTGGGCAAGGCTCTGCTCCCAGCCTCTGCCTTCAGCCCCACTTGAGTTTCTTTGTCAAATAAACCCCTCCCTTCATGACTGACATCTCAAGGGACTGGGGCAGCCTGTGGCCTGTGGGAAAGAGGGGTCTGGTATTAGGTCAGGTGCAAAGGGAGATGGTGGAGCAGGGGCCAAGCTCCAGGAGGGATGGAGGAGCCACTGGGCAGCACCGGCTTCCGGCCTGGGTGCAGAGCCCTGGGGGAGCAGCCCCGTGGTGCCATGCAGACCACACTGGTTAGGAGATTTCATTGCCGAACACCTCGAGCACGAGAGGCGTGAGCTTCATGCTACTCTCTGGCTGGAAGGAGAGGCTGCGGTACTGCTTGGAGTGCTCCTCGTTGAGGCTCCGCAGGTCGGCCAGCTTCTGGATCATCTTGGCGTAGAGCTGGTGGCTGCCCGGGGGCGGGTGGCGGCAGCGGATGTAGGTCTGCAGCGTGTTGGACAGGCGGTCCTGGATGGCCTCGACCATCTTGGCGTCCTGCACCCCAGGTCGGTCTGAGAGCACACGGGCATGCTGAGCTGGGTTGCTGCTCGGTGTGACTACCCACAGCATCTGGCCACCCTTCTGGCTGCTGACCTGCGACCTCACCATCCTGCCTAAAGCCCCTAGTGACTTCCCACTGCTCATCTGGCCCTGTCTGTCCCAGCCCTGCCACTCCCTCTGTGTCTGCACTCTGACCCCGACCCCGATGCACCCATCTCTGGCCTCCAGGTGTTACTTTTTTTTTTTTTTTTTTTGTCTTTTTGAGACAGGGTCTCACTATGCAGTTCAGGCTGGCCTTAAGCTCACTTTGTAGCTCAGGCTGGTCTCGAACTCACAACAATCCTCCTGCCTCAGCCTCCTGAGTGCTGGGATTATAGGCATGCGCCACCACGCCCGGCTCAGGTGTCACTTTTGTGTCACCCTTCCTGGAGCTTAGTTCTTTGCCTGCCTGAGGAACCCTTTGGTGGCCAGCAGATTAAAAGGCCTTCCTCCAGCTGGCATGCAATCCCAGCACCCCGGATGCTGAGGCAGGAAGAATGCAAGCTCAAGCCTACCTTAGGCAACTTAGTGATTTAGCCAGATGTTGGCTCAAAAATGAAAAATAAAAAGGGTTGGGGTGTATCTTAGTGCAAAGGCCCCAGAGTCAATGCTCAGGACCAAAACATAAAAGAAACATCCTTCAAGAAGCTGGCTCTCAACAGCACTCTGCCTCTGTGCCCTGGATTTTATTAGCTCCCTCCCACTGCTCTGCCTTGCACGGTGCCATCATATTGGGGTGGGCTATGGAATGGCATTCATTCCATGTTTCCTCCAAGCCTCGAGGGAGAATTCCATGTGCTGTCAGCCTCTGACCCCAGGCCCAGCATAATGTCTGGCACCAGGCAGCTGATCCAGAGGGCACTATGGGGTCCACGCATAGGTAAGTCATCGATGCTGGCTCGGAGTAGCCTACAGCTACTCCCTGGCCCTCAGCCCAGGAGAGCTTTTTAAAATAGGGACCTAGCTTGTCCCCTGACCATGGTCCATGCCCAGACAGGATGCGCCTTCGGGCTTCACCCCCACCACCCATGTAATACCCCCAAGGCTACCTAATGGCCCCTTCAGCCTTTTCTCTCTCTTCCCACGCCTGCAAGCAGAGGAGGACGTCAGGCAGAGCATGCTGCCTCCACAGTCCATCAAACCATCCAGCCAGAGCTCTGCCACTCCCCAGGGCTGTCCATCTCCATGGAATTTTAGTGACAAGTCAGGAGAGCTCAGCTCAGGCAACAGTGCAGCCTTGGGGACACGGGTGAGCTAGCTGTTGCTCCGCAGAACCACACCTACCCACCCCTGGGTCCCTGGCAGGCAACGCCAAGGGCAGTGGAGTGGGTCCACACCCGGAGGACGGGTCCTGCAGACCGGCAGCATGTGTGCCTCCTCGCTTGCCTGTCCCTGTCCGCACTGTCCCTCGCAGAGCCCTTGCCAGCCTCGGGAGGCCCCTCACTGCCCAGCTCCATACCTGGGGAGACGATGCAGATGGCCATGAGCAGGACATGCTCCTCCTCGTGCAAGTTCAGCTTCTTCAGCCCTACCTGGAACTTGATGAGAGGCTCAATCAGCTCCAGCGTGTGTCCAGCTGCGAGACAGCACAGTCAGATGCCTTTGGAGGAGCCGGCAGCCACCCTCCTGCCTCCAAGTCCAGCCGGCCCCGCCCGCCTGGGCCCGAGACCCCCACGGGGCAGAGCCAGAGGCTGGGAGCTGGAGAAGCACCTTTGGTCACGTCCGTGACATTGTACTTGTACTCTTGGTGGCCGCAGTCCCAGCACATGTCGTCCAGGGCAAAGGACTGGTTGGAGCGCAGCATGATGACCTCGATGGCGCTGCACTTGAGCAGCACTATCTGGTCCTCAGAGGTGAGGTCCCTGCAGAGGGAGGGGCCGGAGACGGCAGAGCTTGTGAGCGGAGGCTCCGGGCTGCTCGCGGCAAGTGGGGGCTTCGACAAGCGTGCATCTGCGGGCACCTAGCCTGTGTCTGGGCCTCGGCGAGGGATCTGCAGCCCGGCCGGGGCTGACGAGGGTTTTCCTCTGAGAGAACAACTAGAGACTGGCCGGGTGCTCCAGAGAGAAGGAAGACGAGGAAAAGCCAGCAGATCTCAGCCAGCTAGCTCCATCTCCAGTGCCCTCGGGAGCCCTCGTGCTTATTCCTGCCCTCCCAGCGCTGCTCCTTCATACAGCACAGATCCCTGGGATGCAGACTCAGGTTTTTCAAGTCTCTCCTTCATCCTTCCTGCTGCTGCTACAGGTCGATGTCACTCTGGGGCCCAGAATTCCCACTGAGTCCAGCACCCCAGGGTAAAGCCAAACTGCCCGTCTGGCTCCATGTTGCCCTTCCCAGGGATAACCTCACCACTGGATTTCTTTGTGCCCCACTGTCTAGCACCGTGCTCTCCCAACCAGGGTCCTCAGCGCTGCTCTTTGTGTGCCTGTCTCTGAGGGCCCAACCCAAAGTTACCTCCCTGGTGCCCACACACTGCTCCTGAGCAGAGAGCACAAGAGGTCGGCAAGTCGTGCTGAGGAAGAGAGGCTGGGGCCTGCACACTGCTCTGAGTTCCGTGCAGGTGTGTGAGCGACAGCCGGAGAAAGCAGGGCCCAGGGTGACGTGCTTCTGGCCTTCCTCCCCACCTCCTGACCTGCTGGTTCTCCTGTGTGTCCTGCATGGTCACCTCTCCAAGGCTATGCTAGAGATATAGGGAGCTGATGGGAACTGACGGGGGCTCCGCGACCCCAGGTGGAGATGGTGGCAGAAAGGGTGGCATGACGGGGGCGGCCAGCAAATGTGGGTGAGCAGAAGTCGCACAGTGCTAGGGCGGCAGCCTCCGGAAGCCTCCCTCCAGCCTGGTTTGCAAAGGGTTCCCCTGGTGTCAGTGTGCTGGGTCTTTGGAGCCAGCCGGAGGCTGCTAGAAAGCTCTGTGCCGAGGGCCTCCTGCGCACATGGTCAGGTCTGTACTCTGGAGACGCACAGCCAGGCTTCTCTGCTGGCCATGGGCTTGCCTGGGATTGTGGTGAATGGATTTTGATTTTTAAAAACAGAACCATCACACCCTACAGTTCCTTCAGGAACTGGTGTGGCATCCAACTCCTCACCATCCCTGTTGCTTTATTCTTGGAGCTCAGACCACATTTAAAAAGTAAAAAGTAACACCACCTCCATTCTGGTTCAAACTCAGTGAGTACAGCATTTATGAAGTCTTTGGAACATATAAAAACAAATAAAAATTTCTATAGCCACAGTTTATATTTTGGTGTATTTCCTTCCTTTTCTCTAATGTAATTGGGTTTATACTAACTCTGTATCACACTTTTGGTCTTTCTATAGCATTAAGCTTTTTCTTTTTTGGACCTAGGGATTGAACTTGGGGCCACTCTACCCCTAAGCTACCCAGGCCCTTTTGTACTGTTTTAAAATTTAGAGACAGAGTCTCACAAAGTTGTCCCAGCTGGCCTCATACTTGTGATCATCCTGTCTCAGCCTCCCAAGCGTCAGAAGCATAGGTGATTGATAATTCGGTTTTGTTTTTGTTTTTCCAGAACCAGGACTGAACTAGACCCTTGCACTTGCCAGGCAAGCACTTATTCTACTGAGCCATTTTTCCAGCCCCTCTGACTTATAATTCAGTGAGCTGAAAATTATTCAATCAGTCACCCACTTATCCATTTTAAGACATTCTGGTTGCTTCTAACATTTGCTCTTTTTTCGGAGGGAGGTTTGAGACAGGATCTCATGCACATCTCTATAGTCCCGCTGAATTCCCTGCCTAGCCCAGGCTGCCCTGGAACTCGGCTCCTGAGTGCTGGGACCGCAGGCGCACCCCATCAGGCCCAGCTTCAGTTCTTCCTCTCCTAGGCAACGTCATGGGGAGTGCCTTGGCATGCAGCCGTTTGCTCAGTGCCAGACTCAGAACAGATGGCCGTCAGTGAACAAGTTTCCCTGGGTCCCTGGCATCCAGAGAGTTCAGCCAGATCCCTGCTTACTGTGGCCCTGACACGCCCACGCTGGGGGCCAACGTCCCCTCTCATCTCTTGCCACGGCTGGGACTAAGTGAAACCTGCAGCCATGCCCAGGGGTGGCGGTCATGGCGGCACACAGTGAGACAGTGCGAAGGCGTGTTCTGTGGTGACAGGGACATCTAGGGCCCAGCGCCTCTGCCCCCACCCTGGGCTAGTCAGGCCTTGCCAGTCCTTGTGCCCACAGCCACCTGCGGTGCCCCAGGGGGCGCTGTGCCTGCCTGGTGCTTCCCGCCCTCCTGGCTGGGGCTCCCAGGAGGCTGTGGGCCTCTTTTCCCCCTGCTCTGCACCCACACTTATCTCTCCCATCAGACACCGAGTCCCTGCAGGTTAGGGACTGCATCCTAGTCAGTGTTTATCCCTCACAGTTTGCATAAGGGAGCTGCTGCTTGGCTGGGGAGATGATCAAATGAGAGTGAAGGGCCAAGAGCCCATCGAGGGGGCTCTGCCTCCCCTGCGGCCCTGGCCGGGACTCTGAAAGGGCAGCTGGATGTGCAGCGGCAGTAAGGCAGGGGCGTTTGTGTGCTGGGGGTCTGGGCCTCTGCGGCCTTGGATGGTGGTGAACCAAGGCCCGCCTGGCCTCCTCGGTGCACCGTCCCGCTTGCTCACAGCACCAGCGTGGAGGGAAGCTGGCGAGGCGGGCAGAGGGTGAGGGACATGTGATTCAAGGAGGCCCCGAGCTGGGGCCTGCGGTGCCGTCCACACCTAGGACAGTCACTCGGAAGCCTCATCCTGCCTCCCCCACACCCAGCACTCCTGCCACCAGACAGCAAGATCAAAGCCACCCTGCACATAGCCTCTGTTCTACTTTGTGAGAAAACAGAACCCTCAGCAGAATCAGACAGCTACTGGTCTGCCTTGCCTGGTCAAGATCTGCTTTGTTTTTATCTGTTCTGGGATTTCTCAGGTCAAGCTGGCAAGAGAGAAATCAATCCCGGAAACCTGGGGCCGCTGCAACCCTCCCGTGCCAATAGCCAGCTGGCTCTATCACCCGCAAGGTGTTACCACTCCTGGAGAGTAGGACTAGAAAGCCCAGGAGGAGACAAGGGCCTGGGATGCAGCTCAGCGGCCTGGCAAGCTTCAGGTCCTGTGTTCGATTCACAGCACCAAAAAACCCTAACTGAGGCTTGAAGGGAAAGGAAAGGTGTAGACGTCTGCTCAGGCATGGGAAGAAACCGAGGGTGAGGGAAGAGCCCGGGGTGGAGGCCACCGGCAGGAAAAGAGATCAGAGGGCCTTATGCAGAAGGCAGTGTGACCGCGGTCTGGGCAAATGAGGAACTTCCTGCCTGGGATCATGTGCCCTCATGGGACCCAGCCACTGCTCAGAGCCACCAGAACTCGGCATCCAGCACGGCACTCCCCCCTCGCCTGCTCCCCCCTCCTCCCCGCAGGAACAGCTCCTGCGGGTAGATTTCGGCACCTTGAGGTGTTTTTCTCTAGCTATTTACACAAAACAACACTTTGGAAGAGGAGGAGTCCTGGGCAAACAGGAGCACAAGGGTGGAGGAGGGGTTGGAATGCAAGCCCCACACTGCACTGGCAGGTCCAAACCGAGGCTCGGAGGGCAGAGGCAGGCACCGCACAACACTGGGCACTGTCCGTCGCCCAGTCTGCCTGCCAGGCTGAACCAAAATACATTTCAGCACATCTTCTGGCTGCCTCTGCACCATCATTTTCACAGAAAGGCTTCACAGTTTCAGATGTGAAACAACACACAGCTGTGAGGTAGAAGCCAGCCAGGAATCACTGTCACAACCCCACCCAGAGGGTGGGGACCAACAGCTCTCCAGGGCTGGCTGCAGCGCCTCCCTGTCCTCTGCCTGGCCACGGGGCTGTCCAGACAGTAATGGCGGCCTCCCTGCACAGTGGGGCAGCCCACCAAGGGCAGCGTATGCCCAGAGCTGGCCAACGTTAAGGAGCTGTCTGGCTTCCGGGGTCCTGGCACTGAGCCTGAGCATTTCCACGGAACGTGCTGCCTCCTCTGCTGCAGCTACAGCCATCGTGACTGCCTGACGACAGCAGCATCTGACGCTGCACTGAGCTGTTTTCTCTTGTTCTCACTTTATGGCACCGTCCCCAGCAAGCTTGGGAAGCGCGGGGATGAAGTGTACACAAATACGCACGTACTTCGCTCTCAAACATCTACTAAAGTGATTGAGACTCTACTATTTTAATACTTTACACAAATCAAAGTATGAGTGCTATACATGCTGTTATTATTAAAACAATAAAACAGGAGCGAATGAATATATTTATGTGAGTCATCTATGAAGGAGGACTCCTACCCTACGAGAAAGCCTCTGTCGATCTGTTTACAGTGTTTTTTGCAAAAGGACGTAGAATGATTAAGTAACGATCTTTTAATATAGATCTGGGTGAAGGACGAGCAGGCCCTGGTGCTAGTTAACCTGCCTCCCCCGAGGATTTCCAGGTATGCTGGGAGTCTGTGTGTCCTGCCCTACGCGTCCCTTCTCCGTCAGTTCCACCTAGGCACAGACTTGGGTGAAGGGACAGTATAGCACCGCAGGTTGGATGCAGAAGGCTGGTTGGTGGTTTAGCTCCAGATGCATGGGAGCGGCCACGGGCTCGAACAGCCTCCAGGCCGAGCCCATGGAGCAGCACCGGACGGGCCGCACACCATGAAGCGCAGATTCCCAGTGTGCGCGATGGCCCGGTCTCCAGGAGAAGCAGCAGATTAACTTTCCCAGCCTTTTCTAGCTCGGTGCAGGGTCCCCAGGGCTCCAAGACATCATAGAAGTGTCTTACCTGAATCCCGGGATCATCTTGGCAAAGCCGATGACCTTCTGGATGCTGTAACTGACCAGGTCAGCTAGGTGCGGCAGCATGGAGAGCTGGGACAGGTCCAGGTTCACCGAAGAGCTGTCTAAGTCCTCTTCTATGTTCAAGTCTAGGTTGGAGAAGCCAGAGGGCTCCACCATGTCTGGGGAGGATGAGGAGAGGAGCTGTCTGAGGAAATGCAGGCTGGCCTGTCCTGCTGTCCCTGTGAGCACCGAGTGTATCCTCATAGCAGAGCTCACCACGACTGCTTCCCTGAAAGAGCAGCCCCGGCCTCCCAGGCCTGCCCTAGGCTCTTGCTTCAGTGGTGTGAGGCAGTCCAAGTCCAAGAGCTAGAGAGGCTGGGAGCAAAAGCCTGCCTGGGGCCAGGCTGCTGGATCTGCAACCCTAACCAAAACGGAGCTTGGAGCTGGGCATGGGGGCACACGCCTGTTGTCCCAGCACTTGGGAGGCTGAGGCGAGAGGACTGCTGAGTGGGAGACAGCCTGGGCTAGCCTGAGCTGCACTGGGAGACCCTGCCTCTAAAAAAAAAAAGAGCTTGGGACCTCCTTAGTGAGCGAAGAAGGCCATCTAGATGCTGCACCCGCAAGGGGAACAGACATGGTTCCGTGCTGATGCCACAGTGTGCAGAGACACGGGGATTAGCAATACAGGTGCGGCAGAAGCTCTAATCCGAGCAGCTAATCTAGGAAGCTATTTGACCTGAGGGGTCCAAAGCCTACAATTACATACTGCCTTCGACTGGTAGGCTCACTTCTATTAATCCATCATAAGGAAAAAAATATATTTATGTACAAGCAATGTATTGTCTTACTAAAAAGCTGAAAAACAAACTGTACATTCAATGGTAGGGGGATTCATTATAGCTCAGATTACCATGCAGCCTTCAGAATCAACTTGATGCACACCAAGTGACGTGGAAATACAACACAACGTATTAGTAGGAGAAAAGGCCAGCAGACTGCACGGCAGAAATGCATTTCTGAATACACTCCTCTGTTACTATAAATGATGAGTTAATGTTGTAGTGTTAACATAACTTTCTTTAGGTAGCAAGATTAAAGATTCTGTAATAAAAATTTATGCAATGTCATTTTTATTAATGTATTGTCTACATGTCACATAACTCAACTTTACATTTTTTCTTTTTAATAATTAATGATTTACTAATGGGCATTTCTATGCATAACATTGACTGCTACTTTTTAAAAAATGTATAAGCAAAAAGTTTATTAGTATATAAACTTTAAATTTTCAATGATGAATGTGTTAGTACCTTTGTATACTTCTTTAAATTGCAAATCTGAATTTGTTTGAAATCTTAAATAATAGATGCCATCTGGAGCAGACCACTGGTGGGGACAAGCCCTCCCAGGCAATTCACCTACGGGACGCCCCTGGATGATCCTTAATCTGTGGGATGCTTAATGGCAGGTGGAGATCAGTGGGCACCTTATGCAGATTGGCCACTTGGTGAGAGAAGCAGAGCTTACACGCGGCCCAGCCCCTGTAAAGCACAGGCCTGGTAGGTGTGTCTGTCCCTGCAGTGGGCAGCGCTGGCCACTTCCTCCTGTCCCTTGAGGCTGGGTGGGGGCACCTGCCCACACCGCTCTTCTGTCCAGTGGACACGGGGCTCCTCCTACCTCTCTGGCCCAGGCCCGGACTGGTCCCTGAGCCTGGCAGTACCAAATGTCAGGGCTGCCGCTGCCCAGGGGGAAGGAAGGTTTCCATCCTCTTCTCGGCAGGTCCTCCGTGGAGGACCAGGACAAGCGCAGGGGGGTAAGGCAGGACAGCGACTGAAGACGGGGAGATGCAAAGCGCTCCATGCCAGACTCTGGGAGCTGGGGGCGGCAGGCCCTGGGCTGGGCCACAGGCCCACACGTTCTCCTTCCCACTCCAGCTCCACCTCCCAGTGCGGCCAGAGTCACCAAAAAGAGTCAGCGGCCCCCAGGGAGGGCACCAGAGCCGGCTTGGCGGAAAAGGCTGGGCCTGTCTTGGAGCCCCGCGAGGCCTTGTCCCAGCCCGTCCCACCAGCCTGGCCCCACTTTGGGACAGCATGGCTTTTGTGAGCACACTGCCGGCCCAGGTACATGCGTGCAGCTCTCCTCTGGGAGTTCCTGCCTCCTCCCATGATCGGGGCAGCCGAGGGCAGAGGGGTGGTTCCCGATGTGGCTGTGGCAGACTGGCTTACCTACAGAGGTGGTATAGATATCAGAGCCAGAGGAGGAGGAGGAGGAGATCCCGGAGAAGCTGTGCGACTGTGGCAGACAAAGGTTCTCTCCATTAAGTCGGACTGGAGACTGGGAGGGAAAGACAGGCTCTCAGACGCCCCCGCATTTGGCCTGCCCGCCTGCCTTGGACTCGGCTTCTAGTGAGAGTCGCTTGGAGGGAGATCAGTGGAGTGGGAGGCTTCCCACCCCGCCAGGCCCCGGGGCCTCCGGCCCACGCTGGCACGCCTGGCGCGGCTCCTGCTGCCCCACGGCCTCCCAGCCCCCAGCGGGCAGGCTGTGTACCCGGAAGTGGACGAAGTCTGAGTAGGTGGGGTCGTAGGTCTTGTGGTGCGCCTCCAGCAGGGTGGCGATGATGAGCTGCTGCTCCTCGGACAGGCGGGGCCGCAGGCTGTCCTTCAGCGCCTCTTCCTCCTTCCGCTTCAGGATCATCTCCCGCTTGCGCTGCACCTCCTCATCCGTCAGGATGACTGTGGTGGGGGACGCGAGTCAGTGGCCCCAGGCCGGCCTGCAAGGGGCTGGCTGTCTTGCCTCTGGGGCGCCCTGGAGGCCCTGCTGCTGTGGGCAGCTTCGCCCCAGAGAGAGGACAGCTGCCCTTTGTAGGGTCCCTGTGAGAGGAGCACTTGAGAGGCGAGGGGTCTGCCACTAGAGTCTGCATGCTCAAAAGTAAGTTTCAGGGTCTGGTGCGGTAGCAAACACCTTTAAGACCAGCTGCTTAGGAGGCCAAGGTGGGAGAACCCCAAGTTTGAGCCCAATCTGGTCACCTTAGCAAAAACCCTGTCTCAAGATAAAGTAGGGGCCCGGGGATGTAGAATGCCTGGCTTGCACGTGGGGGACCCTGGCCTCGATGCTCAGCATGTTTAGGAATAAACAAGTAAATCCTTGGCAGTGGGGTGTTCCCTATGGGACATGGGGCTAGCTAGCTATGCAAACATTCTGGATGTTTGTGGCTCCATTAATAAAGTTAGAAATTGGGCCCTGCCATCTCCTCTAAGATATGTATCTTGCTTCTCCTTGTTTAGGGAAGGCAAGCATGATTGCGCCTCTTCTAAGGACAGACCTATTTGAGGACCGGATGGGGCTGGCAGAGCCCAGCTACCCACTAATCCTTGGTCTTCTCCCTCCCCTCAGCCCTGCAAGGTCAGGATCCTGCAGGTTATGCCACTGGAAGGCTCACGTGATTGGGCCCTGGGAGGCAGGGGTGCAGCCTCCCTGCACAGAACCCAGCACCTGCTCAGCAGCCCTCCTCTGACCTGTCCAGTCTTGAAATTTCTGCTCCAGGAAGTGTCATGCTCTCTGGGAGCGCCTGAAGCCTGACGCCTACGGCTCTAATCTGGGATGCCCCCTCCAAGTCATTGCTGGTGTGTATATGGGAAGCCTCTGCCACTCGGGGGCTTGAGTGGGGGCTTCTGCTGTGCTGCCCCGTGGCCACTGCCTAGGGTGGGGGTGGGGCAGGGCTGCCCGATACAGCAATTGGGCAAGCAGACCTCGCGACCAGGGTTTGCAGAGTGCTGACGGCAGGAGTGGGCACTGAGGCCCTCAGCCTGTAGCTACTTGCTCTGTGTTGGTATGCCAAAGTGGGGCGTTTCACAAGAGCAGGACAGGAACCAGAACCCCAGAGTGGGTGGGTTCCAGGCTTAGGAAAGGTGGGTTGGCTCAGGTGCCTGATAGGAGAAATCTAGAGAAGTTAGTGCTGGTGAAGATGAACCTAGAGAGAGAGAGAGAGACAGAGAGACAGAGACAGAGAGACAGAGACAGAGGGAGGGGAGGGGAGGGGAAGGGAGAAGAAGGGAGGGGAAAAGAAGGGAGGAGAGGGAAGAGAGGAGAGGAGAGGAAAGAGAGGGGAGGGAAGGGGAGAGGGAGGGAGGGGAGGGGAGGAGAGGAGAGATGTGGACAACTGGGGGGAAGGAGGAGCCTAGGAGCATTTCCTCCGCAGCTGAGGTAAGTAAGTCAGGCACTCAAGAGGAGGGCTGGGCGAGGCCATGCCCCAGTGAGTGACTCACTGCCCAAAGAGATGCCAGGCCTCCACCCACAGAGGCTGTCTGCTCAGACCCTAGGAGGTCAGGCAAGGTGGGGAAGAGCAGGGCACCTCTCAGGCAAAGCAGGAGGCCCGAGTAGGCATCTGATCCTTGTCTGCTGTCTGAGGGGCGACTAGTAGCTGCCAGTCACACCTTGGACGTCCTTGATGTGTGACTCGGCTGACCGGGCCTCAGTGACCCCTCTCCTGTGGCATGGCTGTCTGGCTAATGCGCTCTAGCTGGCCCCGTGCTGCCTGCCACATCCAAGCCAAAGTCGAGGCTGTCCACGACCCGGCTTCTTTCTAGTCCATTCCTGCACCTCTGGGCTCAGCTTCTGCTCCAGGCTGCTTGGCACAGCGGGCTTGCAAGCGTGGCCTGCTCACACTTGCCGCTGCCTTTCCGCCTGTGCTGGTGCCTCCCCTGAGGGCCGTGAGAGCTCTGTCCCTCCCTTGCCTCCTGCCGCAGAGCCTTTCGTGGCTGCCCCATGCACACCAAGCTCTTGCTTCTCGTGCCTGGCACATGGTGGCACCCAGTTGCCCTCTAGTCTTCATGACCCACAGCGAGAACGGGTTTCTGCAAACACGTACAGAGCGAGCCTGAGTGCAGTTCGGCCTTCCTGACACCACGGAGCACAGCAGGAGGGCCTGCCTGAGGAGGCTTCTGCTGGCCCTATTTAGTCTGCACCAAAGGACTGGCACAGTGCTCGGCTCACACCCCCTGTGCAGGCCTGAGCTCAGGGAAGGACGGTGAGGAGCGCCCCAAGCCACCAAACGCTCTGGGACACACAGCGCGCCAGGCCACCCGGGAGCTGAGCACAGCTTGCTTCTTTGACTTAACTAATTGTGACTGAAACATTCACAAGACTGATGCTCTGACAGCGCCACGCCCGCAGCGGTCCACGGCCTTCTCCCCACGACCCAGAGGCAGCGCTGTGAATGAGCACTGAGCTCTGCGGGCCCCGGCTATGAGCTCCAAGGCTGTGCTGCTCCTCTGCATGGTGCACTGTCCGAGCATCGCCTCCTCCCCCAGGCCTGGCTCTCAAGGGTGCCTTGCTGCCCTGAAGAGGGTGACTCGTTAGGGGTCAGGGATCCTGGTGATCGAGCTCGGTGGAAGAGGTAATCATTACAGACAGCATGCAGTGCTTTTAAATCGCACCAGACATACTTCTAAGTGCTTTTTGTACAACTCACATAAATATTTAGTCTTTGAACTAACTTTTTAAGGTAGGGGCTGTTATTACTCTCATTTTGTTAATGAGGAGCTAAGGACCGCAGAGGCTACCTGCCATGCCCAGAGCCACAAAGCTAATGCACGGTGGAGCTGGAATGCAGACCCAGCAGTCCGGTTCTGGAGTCAGCGGCTGCAACCACAGCCCAGCCTCCGACTAATAAACTGGTGGTGGTGGTGGCTGAGCCACGGGACCGGGCACCCGGGCGTCCCGTCCATCCAGCCTGTGAGAACTAAATAAAGCAGGGAGGCCTGTCAGTGATTCACGCTAAGAAGACAAAGAAGAGCCACAGTTCAGCTCACAGCGTGGCTCCAGTCACGCGCCTCCAGTCCTGCTAGCAGCAGTCCTGGCGGTGGGCGGGGCACCCGGGGGTGGAAGCGGAGAGCCCCCTTGGGCCCCATGCTCATGAGTGTGCAGAGACTGCTGTGACCGCATGAAATACTTTGTGCCAAGGTCCTAATTTCACGGAACTTTTAAATTATTTTCCCAAATAACTGAGGTCATGCAGGAAGACTCATGATTTGAAGTAAAAAGACACTGAGAGCCGGGCGTGGTGGCCGGGCGCGGTGGCACATGCCTGTAATCCCAGCACTCGGGAGGCTGAGACAGGAGGATTGTTGTGAGTTCAAGACCAGCCTGAGCTACAAAGTGAGCTTAAGGCCAGCCTGAACTGCACAGTGAGACCCTGTCTCAAAAAGACAAAAAAAAAAAAAAAAAAAAAAAAAA
>PVKA01006231.1:0-65667 GCA_004027165.1 Ctenomys sociabilis | reverse complement strand
TTTTGATTGGCCTGGTTCAGCCTCCCAAGCAGGAGGGATAACAGGAGCACCCTACTGACTGCACCCAGCAGGAGCTTGGGCGCGCCGGGCCTCCACCTGCCCACCGTGGGTGAGCTGTGGCACGGGGAGCCTGTGAATGCCCCTCGCTGCTCCCCGCTGTCCCAGTCCTTCTACGCCCCTTGCTGGGCGGGAAATGGCTTTGCCAGTTTACTCCCGTGCAAGACATGGACCAGTCTAATGAAGTCTACAGTCGACTTGGGAAGCAAAACACGACAGATACAAACAATTGAAAAACATGTCAAGATGCCAGGGGTACCTAAGGACAGCTAGGAAGACCGAATAACGTTTTTTTTTCAAAACAACTGCTCATATCAAATTTGGGACAATCTTACTGATCTCTACATACCAGCGACAGTACAGAGACAGCAGAAGCCAGGAGGGAGCTAATATTTACTCATCCGCTGCACGCTTACTGAGCACCCCCATGTGCAGGAGCTGTGCCAGTGCTGAGGAGAAAAGACAAGCATGCGTAGGAACACTGGCGTCTACACAGCAGGTGCTCCGAGCAGGATGGGCACAGCACAAGCGCGACGCGAGAACCCAGCCGTACCCCGTCTTGAGTCTGAAGGCTGGGCCTTTGTGGGGTGTCATGCAGTGGAATGAGTCTGACCTCTAGGGAGCTCCTGGGGTCGCCTTGGGGTACAGCCTGCAAGCGTGGCCTTTGGAGTCTGTTTCTCCTCTTCTTGGTTAATAGGATGCCCCCTCCTCCTGAGACACAGCGCAGAGACCACTGGGCTACCAACCAGGGTGGCCTGACTCAGTGCTTTTGCCCTAGATGTGAGCCCGTGGCCATTCCTGGTGGGATGGTGGGAGCCCCAGAGGCCCAGGCCCCACCCTGAGGAGGCCCCCAGGAGCAGCAGAAGCAGGGTGGGTGAAGAGCCCTGCCTCCTCTGCACCCAGCAGTGCACTGCACGGGGCAGGTTCCCGGAGTGCACGCAAGGCCTCAGGACGCCCTGCTCCTGGGCCTCGTCATCCCCTCTCTCCCTGGTGTTTGCACGGGAGTTGGGGCAGGCAGAGCCTGGGTGGAATCAGGCCGCAGGTCCAGGTCTGCACACTCCAGCGGGAAGGCTGCCCGGGGCTGCCACACTGGCTGGCGAGCTGGGATGCTGCACGAGCAGCCTCAGCCAGGCCCAGAGGAGGCCACGGCTGGGTCCTGACTCTGCTGCCCAGCAGCAGTACATTTTATTCCCATTAAGGAAGACATTTCTCACCACCTAAACCCTTTCCTGCCACTTTCCCCCTGCTCCTGACCCATCTGACATCTGTCTTCATCCTTTCCTAACACATAGCGACAGGGCTTCCAGGGGCCCGTGGGCCCCTCCTGACTCTCCTCAGATCCATAGCTTGGTCAAACAGGACTCTGTCCTAGAGTGGGGCTGTACTCAGATGCCTAATGCAGTGCACCATGGAGAGCTCCTCCAGGGGTCCTGACTCAGCCCCCTTGCCCCTGCCAGTGGGGCTGGTGAGCCTCTTCCAGCATCTGCTGGATTCAGTGGTTCCTCTGATCACCAAATAACGGTCCTGGAGTTTGGATGCAGAGTCCAGAGCTTTTCTTTTGTGGTGGTTTAGAATATCTCTGCGGGCCTGCCATACCTCTCCTCTTGTCCCAACAGAGCCTGAGGGCCATCTGGTGCTTCCTCAGGAAATCTTTTCCCCAGCTTCCCCTGGGGACCAGCCCCCAGATCACTGGCTTCTGGGTCATCACCCTTTCCTCCAGGAAACACCTCCCAGGGAAGAATGTGGAGTATAAAGACCCTAGAGGAAGTCTGTGATCAGGGGTCAGGGGTCAGGGGTCAGGGCCTGTCCCATCCTCCATCCACTGAGGCCTCACTCTGAGGGGTGCTTCCTGCGGCTGAGGCTCAAGTACCAGAGAGGCTCACAGGGTCCTGGCTGTGACCCCGTGGCTCCAGTAGCTGCACCCCAGGCTGCTGGCCCTACTCCTATACCAGCTCCCAGTTTGGGATGCCCACAGCCACTGAGGAGGGACACTCTCTGGTAAGACATGCATGGCAGTGGCCAGAGCCTTCCAGTGAGCCCAGCCCAGCCTGGCCCAGCCCGGCCTCTCCCAGCCACTCACACTCCTTCATCATGCCGATTTCCACACAGCGCTTGAGCCGGCAGGCCTGGCAGTGGCGCCTGTTGTCTTTGGTGATGCGACAGTCTCCGCTGAACGGGCAGGTGAACAGTGCCTTCCGCTTCATGCTCCGCCTGCCGAGAGAGCACACGCCCTGTGCTGGGCTCCTCAGGCCGCCCCTGTGTGGGTCCCAGGTCTCCATTTCTGCACAGAGAGTGGGACCCAGCCCAGCCTCCCCAGCCACTAGGGCACCCGGAGCCCCGCCGCAGGCCGCGTGCATAGCACCTCCTCCTGCCCTATCCGTGCTTTTACAGCCCTCTTTTTTCTTGTTTTAATTACACAGGAGATAGACACGTACATTTTTCTTGTAAAACCTTAAAAAACCTGAAATCCACAGAGGAGCCCTCATAATGGCTTTTAATTAGAGGCAAACATGCTCAGCTCAGCTTTGAGTGCCCCAGAGTCCAGAGCTGAGGGATGAGAATCCCTGACAGCCGAGGATGGGCCTGCACACAGGTGCACAGAGCAGAGGAACCGGCGCCCCGCCCTGAGCATTGTGCTGCAGTTCTTCCCTTCAGGCTGTGAGAGAAGGGGGCATGGGAGGCCCGAGGCGGGTCCCTGCTTTCTGCCAAGAGGACTGCAGATCCCACGCATTGTAAGCAGACTCTAAAAGAGAGCTTTAGGTAGAAGAACCCCAAGCTTCCCCATTCTGTAAAGCTGGGTGTCCACAGTATGCGCATGGTGTGCACAGCACACAGGTTCGCCCTGCAGGCTGCAGAAGCTTGTGGGCTCAGGGCCCTAGTTGCCTGTTCTCTGCCGCTATGCTGTGGGCTGCAGGAATCTGCAAGGAGGATGGCTCCTTTCTGGCTCCTTGCTCCTGGCACCGCCCTCAGCCCCAGCCAGGGTAGGCCCCACCTTCCTCCCCAGGACAGACGGCAAGAGTTGCCTGGGCAAGATGGTAGCAGAGACTGGGGCAGAATCCCATATGGCCTGAGCAGTAGCATCGCCCAGGGGCTTCTGAGAGGGAGCTGCCCACTGCCTCTCCTTCCAGGGAAGAGTGAGGAATGGCGTCCTATCCAGATGCTGGGTGCGAGCTAGGACCCTGGGAGATTGCTGGGACACACATGGGATAGGACAATAGCCAACGGGGGGGGGGGGACTGGAGCCTGGAGTGAGGCTCTGGGGAGCCAGAGGCAGCCACACACACATTCACAGGGCCCCCATGAGGTGCTTCGGGCGAGCCCTGGTCTAGCACACTGGATTGCTGAGCTTAAGGAACTTGTCAACCCAGCTATTCAGCAAGAAGCAAAGCCCTCCAGTCAGAAACCCTGGAGTCCCACACTCAGTTCCCTGGAGGTTTTCAACCCCAGAAGCTCTGTGAAGTGGAGGCTACAGGCACATAGTGCCAGGCAGCCCCAGTCCACGAGGGACCCAGTGCTGGAGATGGAGCTGGTGTCAGTATTGAGACTTCGGTATGGCCCTGCCCATGACAACACTCATGACTTAAGTGGTCAGCGGCAGCCCTGGGGATGTCAAGGAGGTCGGTCGGCAGGGCCAGGCCTTCAGGGGTGAGTCTAGCCCGGCCTGGCTGGAGAGAGAGACTGAGGGAGGCAGGAAGCTTCTCTTTCCCCCCTACATCCATCAGAATCTGAAGGCCCTCGGAACCGTCAGAGTTACCCAGGAAGGCTGTGGTGGCTGGCGCCCCTTGCTGGTGCCCTCTGCTCCCTCTCCATGGTTCTCAGGGCTTCACCGGCCACCACTCATGCCCACAGCTTTCCACACCTGCTCAGAGCCAGAAGTCTCTAATTCAGAGCAAACTGTCCCTCCCTCCCTCCCACCTTCCCTCCCTCTCTCTCCTTCATACCCAGGTGCCATGCCACATCTGAGGAGCTGCTGCTGTAGCCTCAGACCCAGCCACTGTCCCATCTGGCTCTGACTTTTCCTGCAAGTGTCCAGGCTATGACACTGTGAGGAACACAGCCAGGGTCACCAACCAAATCTTCAGCCAGTCCCTGCTGGGGCTGGAAGCTTCCTGAGACCCCAGGAGGAGGTCAGGGACCCCAGGCCCCACCGTTTCTCCTGGGGCTCTAGGGGCCCTGCCTTTGATCCTCAGGGCAAAGAGAAAGTCCTCCAACCGTAAGGCCACAAGGAAAAGCACTTCGGTGCTTCCTTACCTTTTATTTGTTTTCTAACTCTTTCGCGTATTGTAACTCTGAAGCCAACGTTCAGGCTTCCACACCGAAACACTGGTTGGCAAGAGCCACTCGGCCCGACTTCATCCAAGCGGGCACGGGGATGGGTCCCCAGGGAGGTGGGGAAGATGACACATGCAGAGGTGGGGAGGACACACTCACGGGAGACACTGCAGCTCTCCATTCCCAGTTTCGAGTTGAGGAGAGGAGAGTGAGGATGTTGACAGCGAAGAGGGGAAACTACGCACCTCGGCTTCTTCTGGTGCCCAGGACTCCAGCTCGCAGGGAACTGGAGCTGAGGGCCCCTGCAGCCATGCGCATCTGTCCTGCTGCCCTGACCCTGCTGTGGCCACATTATGGGAGTGACACAACAGCTGCCTATAAGCTTATGGGGCTTTAGAAATTTTATATTTTAAAATATAGCAAGCGGCCCTTCCTTATGGTTCTCGAAACAGTACTGGAGCAAAAGAGATGGCAGTTTGGGAGGACGGAGGTTGGATGGCCTGCTCAGAGCGTGGGTGCAGGTTCTGAAACTGAGCGTGCACTCACCAGCCCCAACAGCTCCCAAGCCATCCATCCGGTGTCAGCGGCGGGGCAGTGGCAGTGTTTCCGGGCCACAGGGAGGTCCTGCTGGCTTACAGGCCAACTTACTCCTGTCCCGCCACCTTCTGAGAGAACTGCCACGCACGCAGCTAAGTAGTCCTTGCCACAAGGAGTCAGGACAGGCTGTGGCAGGGGCATTGCTGTCCTGAAGGTCCGCGCCCCACCCCGCCTTCCTCCCCTTGCTAATTCCCTACTAGCTGGTTTGGCTTTGAGAAAGGAGCACCTTGGGACTCCACAGGAGCAGGGTTCTGCGGCTCTCCCAGCCTCAACCCTGTCATCCTCTGGCTGGCTGGCTGGCAATTATGTCCCCACTCAGGAAGGGGGTAGGGGTGCGGCAGCCAGCTAAATACAGACACAGTTTCTAGAAAGCCAGGGGTGAGAGAGGACACTGGCGGTTTTCATGCCAGAGGCCAGTTCACCAAAACGTGAAAGAGACAGAAGCTTACAACAACCACAAGTGCCTTGGGCCGGGGCCCTGGCTTGATGGGCTGCCTGGCCAGCAGGGTGGGGATCAGTGGGCCCTATGGGCTCCATCTGCTACTGACTGCCACGGAGACCCTGTGGAAGTGGGCGCAGTGCGAAATGGCCATTTGGCACATGTGGTGCGCTCAAACAAGCATTGGGGGAAAGCCTGCCTAGCTCGCAAGGGGCACGGAATGGCACAAGAAGGCTGAGCAGCTCGCTTTCTGTCCCTTCCCCGCCCCGCGGTTCCAGGAGGTGAGTGGGACTGCAGGCAAGACCTGCCCCACCCGAGGGCTTTGCTGTCTTTCACTCCAAGATCTCCAACAAGAGCTGACCACCTCTCAGTCCAAAGCAGGCAGCAGGTGCTCGACTCCCGGTTGGGCACCAGAGACCCTGTGAGGAGAGACACAGCTGAGGGCCTATCCCTGCTGTTGGATAGCTGTGGAAGAGTACACCAAAATAGAGAAAACCGGAGAAGGCACTTAAGGAGCTGTAGATAAGGGTGGACACAAAACTACACATCAAGTGGCCACCATGAAGCAAATCAGACTAGAAAGTGGAGAGGAAGGGGGTCCTGGTACCACAGTTGGGAAATCTCTCTATTTAAAAGAACATCGCCATCCAAACATGGTCAGTCTCCAAGATGTGCTTGTGCAGGACTCCAGGCTATTATCTCATTTTGAATTTCTTTCCGTGGATCTCAAGAAATACTTGGACTCGGTTCCTCCTGGGCAGGCATGGATGTGTCACTTGTTAGAAGTTATCTGTACCAGACCCTTCAGGGTATTGTGTTTTGTCACTCTAGAAGAGTTCTTCACAGAGACTTGAAACCTCAAAATCTGTTGGTGACAAAGGATCAATCAAGCTGGCTGACTTTGGCCTTGAGGGAGCTTCTGGGATTCCCGTTAGGGTGTATACGCACGAGGTAGAGACACTGGTAGAGATCTCCCGGAGTGCTGCTGGGGTCTGCTCGACACTCTACTCCAGCTGACATGTGGAGTACAGGCACCATTCTTGCAGAATTGGCAACTAAGAAAGTGCTTTTCCACAGGGATTCAGAAATTGCTCAGCTCTTCAGGACTTTCGGAGTTTCGGGCACTCCCAACAATGAAGTGGCCAGAAGTGGAGTCTTTACAGGACTATAAGAATGCATTTCCCAAGTGGAAACCCGGAAGCCTGGCAGCCCATGTCAAAAACTTGGACGAAAATGGCTTGGATAGGATCCTGCTAAACAGATTTCTGGCAAAATGGCACTGAGTCGTCCATGTTTGGATGATTTAGATGGTCAGATTAACAAGATGTAGGTTTCCGACAAAGAGTTTCCACACGTTACGATCTAAGATGAATAGTTGTATTTTTACTGTTGATTTTGTCTTTTACATTTTTCTTTGCTGTAAAACTGAAATTGTACTTCACTTTCTATTTCAAAAGTATAACTTAAAAATGTAAATATTGTTTTATATAAATCCAAATATTATATATATATATATGTGTGTGCAGATCTCACTGTGACAGTTATGTTTTACTATAATAAAACTATAAATACAAAAAAAAAAAAAACTAGGATGGCAATGAAACAAAGGCCTTGCTAAAGCCAGGAGCAGGAAGCAGAGTCTGTCTCAGGGCTGCTCTGGGGCACAGGCAGCTCCTGGACAGACCCTCAGGAGGATGGAGCAACTCTTGGCTACCCCATATGGCCCAAGTATCCCCAGCATGCGCTGAGAGTGACTTCGAGTAGAGGACCCCAGATTAGAAAGCTAAATTCCTAAAGAAATAAAACAAGGATAAAGGATGCATAATAGAGTAGCCTTCCTCTCTTTAGAGCGGTCTTTCTGGCAACCCCTGTGCTCTTCCTTGTCCCAGTAGGTGTGTGGCCCTTCCTCAGCCTCCATGCGCCACAGAAAATGACACTTCCCCCTTGCCTCAACACCCTTGAACATCTACAGAGAGAAACCAGCCACTGGGCCACATTCTCTCTAGATGCCACCTGTGACCACAGGATGCCCCGTGTTCCCACGCTTCCCACCCTTTCTGTTTACTCACCTGTCTCCTAGAGGGCGAGCTTTAGTTCCCCGGCCATTTGCCCCATTTCTCTGCTTCCTTGCACATCAGAATTCTTAGAAGAGCTACAAATATCAGCAAGTTGCTCTTCCAGAAAGCCAGAACATTCCTCATGTTCCTGGATCCTCACCAGCCTGCCTTTTACCCTCTGGACTCCTCCAGGCCATGAAGAACAAGGTCCCTGAGGGCCTTAGGGACTCACAAAGAAAATCCTGTTTCTGCCTTTGTTACCTTCCAGCTTGTACCCCACAGTCTCACAATGTGGTGACTAAGGGAAGGAAACGGAGCGAGAAGCAGTGAGCTGCCCCTCACCACCCTCCGGGACCCTCTCCTGTGTCTCGGCCTCAAATCTGGACCTGGCAATTAAACCCAGGGTCTTCGCACCAAAATACAGCTCTGGCTCATTTTATTGTTTGGTTTTGAGATGGGTTCTCACCAAGTCACTGATTTACCCAGGCTGGGCTCACACTTGTGACCCTCCTGCCTCAGCTTCTCAGAGTGCTAGGGTTATGAGCAAGCACCTTCCCTCTATACTGAAATTTAGGCAAACCTATCCATGGACAGAGATTCCTGTCTGTCTGTCTCTGTCTCTGTCTCTGTCTCTGTCTCTGTCTCTCTCTCTCTCTCTCTCTCTCTCTCTCTCTCTCTCTCTCTGTCTTTGCCTCTCTCTCTGATTTCTGTCTCTCTGTCTCTGTCTGTCTGTCTGTCTCTCTCTCTCTGACTGTTTCGGTACATCTGCCCCCCCCCAATTCCTGGCTCCTAATTAAGCTCTGATCACCATTCGTTGTAGCCAAGCAGTTCTGGCCACCCAGAAGCCGACCTGTACTGACCTTGTAGTCACACTGGAGACATCATCTTTCTTAGGCCATGCCTATGTGCTCCAGGACAGCAGGAAGTTGATAAAACATGAAATAACTCAAACAAGGAACTGAAGGGCAGAGGCCTCCAATTCCTAAACATAGGTCAAGAGAACTGGACTCCAACCTCCAGCCTTCTCTTGCACCCTCTGGTCTGATCGCAAGTCTTGGACTTGTCAATGTGCCATTACTAGCCCTTGGTGCACTGTAGTTTAACTATCAGGAGCCAAACCAAACGTTACGTGACCGTCCCCAGAGCTCGGAGAACAGCCAGGGGCCTCGCACGGAAGCACTTCTCTTTGCTGAGGGCTGGCGCGGCGGGGCTGTCCTTACGGGCAAGGACTTGGGCACGCACGTCTCTGGCTTTGCCTGACCCAGAGGCGGCACCAGCCACTTCCTGGCCTCAGAACTGCACAAACGAATATAAGTGCGGACAAAGTCCTTAAGCAACTATTTGTGCTGGAATGAAATGAAAACATTTAAAGTAAGATTTGGATGAAACAGAAGAGGAGTAGCAGGGTGGGCAAAACGGAGGGGGAGAAATGAGGCAGGCAGTCTGTCCTGGGGGTTACAGCGTCCTGACCTAAGGCTCCTGCGCCGTGCGCAGAGTCCGCGCCAACGCGCGTTTTTCCATGGGCGCCTTAGTGCATGCACATCTGCAAGCCTCGGTGGTTCCTTGCGCTGAGCCCGCAGCGCAGGCCTGGAGGAAGCACAGCCAGGCGCGCGCTCTCCGCAGCTGAAGAACCGCGTGCAGCGCGGTGGCCCTCGGCTGGGAACCGCTGTCAGCAGCGAAACTGCCAACAAGGATCACAAAACTACAGAAAGGGGCACACTAAGCAGGCTGCTGAGAGGACGCTGGCCGTAACGCCGGCGGGAAGGGGGCAGAGCTATGTTCTCCCAGGGACAGGGCCGGCTCCGAGGGCCCACGCCCGCCAGGAGAAGGGCTCGTCGCGGCTCTGCGCATGCTCATATAGAGACTACCCGAGCGCTGCCGGCGTTTATTTTGGTAAATTTTAGCAAGTTGGTAAATCTGCAAATATAGACAATCTAGATAATGAGGGTGGACGATAGGTGCGTGACTACTTGGTCTCGTTTATAGACAGGCAAAATGCAAGCCAAAGCAGAAGATGCTGGCTTTTTCAGAAAGTGCAGCCTGGTCTGCTCCCCTCAACAAGGAGAGGAATGGGAGAAGCTAGACATGAGATGCGCTCAAACAGAATGGCTAACGTTTAAGTCAAAATTTTATGACAGTAGCCAGGAAGCTGAGGCAAGAGGGTCGGCATGCACTCAAGTGTAGCCTGGCTCTGTAGTGAGTTCAAGGCCAACCTGAACTGTATTGCAAGCCTCTGTCAAGGAAGAAAGAAAGAAGAAAGACCCCCAAAGCCAAGAATTAAGGAACAAACAAAAAGGCTTATTACAATAAATGACGCGCTACCCTAACCTCGCTCAGAATCTGACCCTTGCTTTAAGCACGTACACCCCACGTGCAGGAGAGGGCTCAGGCCCTGCAAGGGGCGGTTAGTTCGCCTGGGCACATGAAAGTCAAGGAACCGGAGCAACAGCTCAGAACGAACGGCATGGCCAGTACTGGTCTGCGTGCTTCCGCCTGGAGGCACGATGGGAAGCAGGCGCCGGAGTGCATGCCCAGAGGCCCGCTTTGTCTCTCAGAAGGCGGCTCCCTGGTTCCCAGGCCCCGCAGGAAAGGGTCCAGGTGACACCTGCGGTGCAGGGCCCAGACTCTGGAAGGCCCACTCCGCAGTAAGTGTGGGCTTTGGCCCTGCGAACTGACAGATGCGGGGCCGCAGCACTCAGAGGCAGCGTTGTTGCTGGTCTGGTTCCTCCAGCCGGGGAGGAGTCTTCCGTGAAGCCAAGAGGGCGGCCACACAAGCCAAACAGGCAATTAGCTCCCATGGCAACTCTGCAGCCCAGTGACTGCTCATGGCGTGGAAACCCGGGCCTGCAGGCTGCCAGGTGAGGGCAGTGGCTCAGGAGCTCTGAGCTGGCGCAAGCCCTGCAAGGACCTGCTTCAGAGTCCCTCTGCCCTCGAGGCCAGGCAAGAGCACTGGTTCAGACAGGAGCTGTCTGACCCCAGCTCTCACTCTGGTCTGGTCTGGATTTACTCCAGACCAAGTTCCTGCCAGGCTTGATGGCTAGAGCCCCATCCTGCTCTGTCCTTGGTGGCTAGAGGACATCCTGACTGTCCTCTGGTGGCTCTCTTCCAGGCCACCCCCTCTGCAACACAGCACTATGCCACCTTCTCACGGCTCCCTTTCTCCTCGCAATTGGATGAGCTTCGTCCTGCCTCCCAGATCTGGATGGAGCATCCTTCAGCCTTTCCGAACTTTTCTGAACTGTTTGCTCTTGGAATCATGAACTCACAGGATAAAGGCAGAGTTGCTGGAGGAGGCGCCAGCTGTGAGAGGCAGGACGAGAGCGAGTATGCCTTCTGGGCACCTGCAGGGGCACTCAGTACCGGGACAAGCCAGCCGTGTGTGAGGTGCCGGGCACAGGTCTGGCCCACCCGAGTGTCCTGCGTTCCAAGGAGCAATCTGGGCTGGATGGGAAGGCAAGCACTGAGCCCGGGCTCCAGGCCTTTCCCAAAGGCATGTGGGGCCAGAAGTCAGGGCAGAAGCTCCTGTCATGCCCAGTGACTGGGTCCACTCGGGAGCATGGACAGGGGTCTGAGCGGGGAGCTGGCGTCAGCGCCAATAAAAGGAAATGCAAGCACTTGTGGGCAGTGGCTTCTGAGGGGCAAGGGCACAGCTGGGCTGAGAGGACCAAGAGGCCCTCAGGAGACCCCACCACACCCAGAGCCCGTGGGAGCCGATGTGCTCCGAGGACACTGTAAGAAGAGGATGTGGAAAGCACAAGCATGCTTTCCAGGATGGCCTTGCTCTGGTCCCTCCTCTGCCTCTGTGGCGAGCTGGCAGGAGACCCACCTGAAGAAGCCTTTGCAGCCTTCGCAGGTCATCGCGTTGAAGTGGAAGCCTGTGGCTCGGTCTCCACACACCCCACAGATCCGGGGCACGTTGCGGTCAAAGTCACCAGGGTCAGGTAGGGATGTGCTGGTTGCCATGGCCTCCATCCCTGGAAGAAATCAGATAGGCCAGGGCCTGAGCCAGGGCCACGGCCAGCTGGCGCACTGCGGGCCACCCCCACCGCCGTACTGGAGGCTCGGCGCAGACCCTGAGCAGCACGACCTGCCCGCCCAGCTCAGCGCAAGGCTGGCTCCAAGAGCTCGGGCTCAGATGCTGCCTTCCGCCTCCTGGCGCCAGCGTCCAACTCTGCCCTCGCCATCCTCACCCAAACGGGCATTCCCACAAGGGTGTGCACTGAAGGGTAATTTTAATGCCATCTCGTGACAGGTTTCATGGTCACAAGTCTCTGTCTGGCCTGCTGCACCCTCCGAGAGAAAGCCAGGGTGTCTTCCGACACCCATGCCCAGCTGCTGTCATTGCAGGTCTTGCTCCTTGAAGCCACGTAGCCCAGGACTGACTAACTTGCATGGTGTCCTTGGTGCCCTGGTACCGAGTCCTGCCTGTTACTTTTTTGCAATAACCTTTGACATTTTCTTGAACAGCCTTTCGAGCAATATGAGTCATGTACAATTAACTGGCTCTGCTTTCAGAGCCAGTGTTTATAAACAAGCTTATCATCTAGAGATGGATGTCACACGAGGGGAAGTGGGGGAAGGGACAAAGTGCACCTGCTCTGGGACACTCTTCCGCTAGGCCAGTTGGCCCTGGCTTTCCCTGACCCTCTGATCCGACCACTGCCTCAGGCCCAGAGCCAACTGCGGGGCCCCTCAGACTTCCCTGAAGAGCTTTCCAACCCTGCTGCTGCCAGGGCTCCCGCGCATTATAACCCTCGCAAGAATCCTTATGAATTTCAGTGGCCCCTCGGATCCAAGGCGGAGGATCACTTGGGCCAGGAGAAATGAGAAAGAAAGCAGGACAAAGGGGACAGCTGCTGCCCTTACTCTTAGCCCAGCGCACCATTTCCTCCCACCCGCAGGGGAGAGAAGCGGGCTGTGGGCACCCGTGGGAGGCCCCGGGCACCACGATCTGGCCGCCAAGCTTTGCGATGCTGAAGCTCAGCGTATAGTCGCTCAGCTCTCCGCAGTGAGGCCAGAGCACCCAGGCATGGGGCATCTCCAGTGACTACTACTGCCAAATGCACAAACACTTAATGTGGAACAATGGTGGCAAAGACCCTGGTGCCAAGGGAAGGGAACAGGGCAGACAGGCGAAGGCACAGACGAAACCGTAGTCAGGGAGACACAGATCCCTGATATTTGAGCGTTTCTTTTCTCTGGAAAATTTAGTGCAACAGCGGTGACATTATTGTCTGTCACTGCTAGGTTTATACTTGTCATACTTGTTAAAGGGTGAGGGGAGGAGGGAAGAGAGAGACAGACAGAGACAAGGAGAAACAGAGACAGTGAGAGAGTGACACAGAGAGAGACAGAGAGAGAGATACAGAGATGGAGAGAGAGAGAGAGAATGCCAGGTATGGCAGCACACGCACATAATTCTGAGTTTTTGAAAGAAGTGGAAAGGGCATAGTGTGCCTTGCTAGCACTTGTCAGACCCAGGTTATCCTAAGCGCTGCAAAGCAACAAGAAGCGCAATTAACAGAAAAAGAGGAGGTGAGATTAGGGCGGGGATTCAGAAGCCTTATATAGTAGCAATATTCTATTATTAAAATACATCTATGTTTCATGTGGCCTTCTGTACGTATGAGATTTTTAATTTAAAATGAATTAAAAATGAAAGAGAAATTGCCCTGCATCTGTCAACACCAGGCCTAGAGACGAGCCCACGTCTAAACTCACCCCTCCAAGGGACCAGGCCACAGAAGGCTCCCAAGACGTGGGGCAGCGCCCGAGCCCAACCTCTCCATGGGGCAGGTGCCTGTGGCTGAGCCCTGGGGGTGGGCTTATCTGTCAGGGCTCTGAGTTGTGGTGGTGTGGCCACACCACCTGGACGCAGCTGCCAACTTCCTCAGGGTTGGAGAAGAGCAGCGAACACAATGGGAGGCGAGGAGGGTCAGTCAGTCCTCAGTTGGTTTAACAGGGGCCGAGCCCCAAGCAGCCTCACTGGGGACAGCCTGATGCAAAAGAATTAGAACCATGCGGGCCATCTGATGGCATGTGCTGGACGGGTGGGTGAGCTGTTGCCTGGACACCAGGAAGCTTCCCAGCTAGCGCCAAGGACCCAGGAACTGGGCTGCACAGAAAGGCAGACCAGCGGCCAGAGGCCCCAGCGCGGGCTCCCTGCAGGGAGCTGAGGGAGACCCATCCCCATGTGGGGTAACTTCTGGTACTGGATGTAAACTCCCAGAGCCAGGTCCCAGGTGGAGAAGAAGCCCAGGGCTCCATAGCCTGAGGGCCGAAAGTCTGAGAAGACAGACCACAGAGGCAGGAGAAAGAGGAAAGGGAGCTGGACAGGAAATGTGGGACACTCAGGCCAGACCACAGGGGTCCTTTCCTGTAGCCGGCTAGCCCCTCTTGCTGGAGCCTCTGGCTCTGATCCCCACCCCAGGCCCAGCCTCCAGCTGCAGCTAGGTCTCCCACAGGAGACTCGCCTACCCAAAGGCCCAGGTAGTCCTCCCTTCTCCCCTCCACCTACCACGGTCCTATCGCTGGTCCCTTCCGCTCAACACAAGCTAGGGAGCTTGTGGCTGGTGCAGAAGCACCTGCCTCAGGTAGGGGCCAGGTCCAAGGCGGCCGGAAGTGCTCCTCCTTGTGGCTGAGGACACAGCCAGCCCTGAGGACTCTGGAACGAGCGAGCACCACATGTCCTAACTGGGGCAAAAAGCCCTTTCCAGGACCTCAGTCCCCAGACCCAGGCCTGAAAACTGACTGGCCAAGAAGCATGGCAGAAGCTGGCATGCCTATTCTGAGGCAGGGAATGCACAGGCTCCACGCACACAGAAGCACCACCTTCCACAGACACACCTCTGCCCCTCACAGCCAGAGACCTGCCCCTCCCGCAGCTCTGCTCCCAGACTTCGGGGGTGCTCTGGGAAGAGCTGTGGGGCGGCAGGACATGGTGAGGAAAGCAGAGAGAAGACACAGGGCTGCTGAGGGCTCTGGGCTTGCTGGAGGCCAGGGCTCTCTGGCCTGCAGAGGTCAGTGTAGGTGGGCAGGTGCCACAGAGGTTAGATACAGGAAGTCAGGGCTTTGAAACAGGATGTTTCCTGCCACTCTTAGCTCTTTCCCAGACACAATCCTCACCCTGGCCTCAGGGAGGGTGGTACCGGGCTGATCCTGTGCCCAGCGCTGGGCCTTTGGGCATGACGGGGAACCAAGGTGAGGTTGGCAGGAGCTCAGCCTTCCACCTCTACACACGAGACAGAGAAACACATGCATGCACACACACAGACACACACAGGGGCGCACGCACATGTACACACATGGACACACATGCACATGCACACACGGAACATGGGCACACACGAGGACACACATGCAGGCACACACAAGGACACACACATGGACACACACAGCCACACAGGCACATGCACACACCAGACACAAACAAGGAACCACACAGATGCAAATACAGGCATGCACATGCACACAGAGACACACACTGGCTGCCCTTCCCTGAGGCCCACAGGAGGTGACTGTGGGAATACACAGCTCTGTAGGTAGCGAGTCCATGCCTGCTGCAGGCTGTTGGCCCAGACACCAGGTGGGGAGGGCGTGGTTCCCAGCTATTGATTCACCTCAGACCCCTCAGCCACCTGTCAGGTGCCACCAGCTCTACGGGCCAGACAAGGGGTCCCAGGAGGACAAGGAGCTGAGCAAGGGCTGCTGCCCGCTCCCGGGCTGTGGGTGGTGGGTGGACCCACCACGTGCCGCCCAGCCCAACCATGCTCTGTGCACCCCCACTGCTCACACAGCCCATCCCCAGGTGACCCCACTCTTCTTGTTCCACCTGGGCCTTGCGGACTTCATAGGCTCCCTTCCTGTTCCTCAGGAAAGTGAGGGCAAGGGGGGCACAGGAGGAGGAGGGACACTTTCCCACCCTTGTCAACTAAGGCTTTTCACGGTTAGAGGTGACATCCAGGTAGACCACTACCCTTGAACTAAAAAAGTGTGCACCTACTGTGTGCAGGCCTGAAGCATGCTATGTGGTTTATCCCATTTGACTCCCACTCCAGTTCTGCAAGGCCAGAAGCAGACCTGTTTCACAGAGGCCCACACCAAAGCTCAGGGCAGGTTTGCCCTCTGGAGCCGCTGGCCAGGAAAGCGCTGCACCCGCAGAAGAGTGGGATGAGGAGGACGGGCCGGCTGCAGCACCAACTGCTGTGCTCGCTGAGCCCGGCAGCGGGCACAAACACACCCTCTGCACTAGGGCCTCCCCCAGGGTCTTCACTTCACCCTCTACAGCACTGTTAGGTGGGCACAGTTCTGCTGTCTTAGGAATGAGAAACAGGCACAGGGAAACTGATGGCCTTGGGAGCCAGGACTCGGACCAAGGCAGCGAGCCGAGTCCCCACTCGTCTGCATTTCCTAAATGAAACATTTCAGCCACTTCCCCAAACCTAACCCTGGACTCCCTTTGCTTCTAGGGAGTCACGTAGGAAAGCTTCAGAGAGCTGGCCCCAGGTCGCGAGCACGACAGCATTTCCTTCCAGGGACCTCGTGCCTGGTGATGGCAGGCTCAGCCACGGCCTGCCACCTGCTAGCCAGCTCCACATCCGGGGAAGGACTGCCCCTACCGACTCTGTTCCACCACTGGATGATTCTTTAGGAGAAATGACCCTAGATGCGGCCTCTGATGCGAGTGCAAGTTGGTGACAAGGGGGGCAAAAATACAGGGGGAAAAAGAGGACAAGTGAAGACGTGCCCACTCCGCACGCCACACCCCGCACAGCTGCCCCTAGTCCACTGCTGCACACCCAAGACTTCGCACTGCCTTCACCTGCTTCTGACCCTCCCTCAGAAGCACCGGACGAGGCAGAGGGAGGAGCCAACTCCGCAGAAAGGCCTGGTCTGGTTCCCCCAGGGCCCAGTCACACAGCAGACCCCTCCCTTACCTCCCCAAGGCCCAACCTTCCCTTCTGGAGAAATGAGATCCCAGGTCAAGGCCACAGTCACGGCCCCCCCTTGTGTTTCTACCACGTTGGCTGAGCCCTCTGGAGAAATCTGAGCCTGCAGAGCTGGACTCTGGGAGGACCCAGGCGTGCACCAGAGGCTGACCACGGATGCCTCGTCCAGCTTCCAAAGGGCATGACCGCACGCCCAAGGCACCCGTCACAGCGAGACCTTCAGTGAGGTTCAGTGTCATCTCCTTTCAGATCGCCCCAACAGGCAGGCCTGAGCATGTGAGAGCCCCTCACCTGCAGATGCTAGTGACAGGGAGGGCATGGCCCCGGGGACCCCGGGGGACCCCAGTGGTGGGCGCCCAGAAGGGTCCTCGCTCAGCTTGGGGCTGGAGAGATTACGACTGGCCTTTCTGAGTATTGGCACTGGTTCAAGCTCGCACTTCTAGAAAGCAGTGGAATGTGAAGCAGCTTCCTTGCAGGGGTTGTTCTTCCTTCAACAGTCGGCACACACAGGTGCAGAGATAGCCTGGCGGCCCGATAGACGCCAGTCATCCCAGCAGAACTCAAAAGCAGAAGGCAACCAGCGCCACCAAGTCCACTAATCTCAAAGCTCACCTAGAATATCCTAGCCAAATGGTTTTCTAGCCTTCACTTGGATATTTTCCTTGATAACGACAGAGCTCCCACGGCAATCCACTCTTGTGGGGTGGTTCCATGCTTGGCAAGTTCTTTACAATGCGCAGATGAAGTGGTCCCTGAAGCTCTGCCAGTTGCTGGCCCTAGGCCAGCTCTTTGTCACCGCCTACCAAGCCACTGATGCAGGGTCTCCAGAGGACCGCCACCATGAGGTACCGGCATGCAAATTAAAAAATGGGCCCTTTCATTCCTCCAAGCACGGCACTTGCAACAGTTGCAGAGCCATGGCACAGAGGAAGGGAGCCTGGGCTGCGTTTAATTTTGATTGAGATCCTATAACCCTCTCATATACGATCGAGGACCCCGCAAGAGTAGGAGGGAGGGCTCCGTGCCCATGGGCCTGCCCTGAGCACAGTTCCCAGCGGGAGAGGCCCGGTCGGTGCGCAGGGCTGCCTGTGCTCTGCAGGCTGCCCATACTCCTCTCTGCGCCCACGCTGTGGTTCCTGACAGGCAGCCTCCAGCCCAGTAGCCTAGGCTTTATCAGGAGCAGGGCTGAGGAGCACAGTGGCAGGAAGGTTACCCTGAGGGCCCTCATCCCTCGGGGATGTAGATCAGCTTTGAGAACCTAAAAAAGTCACAGCAACCTGAACAGTGTGAGGGGCCAGAGCGTTGATCACTACGAGGAAGCCAGGCCACAGACTCACTTGACCACTCACCTCTCCTCGGATGCGCAAGAAGCCGCCTCTTCCCCTGGTTATCTGTCCTCGAGTGGCAGAGTCCCCATGCTCCATGAAGCCCCTCAGGTCTCAGGCCAGCCTAGGGCTGGGCAGAACACAGGAGCAGGAGGCCCCGGGCAGAGCGGCAGAGACACAGCCCACCTAGATTAATACCCATGCCTTATTGACAATGATTCCTGCAAGCTGCTCTTTTGCCAGTGGAAAATCTGCCCTCAGCTTTGTCAACAAGATTACTGGGCTGATTACTGTTCTCCAGGTAACGGGCAGCCCTGGCCTTGTCACTGGAAAGGGAGGGCTGCCACAGTGGCCAGGACAACTCAGGGAACCAGCTAAGCTATAAAAGCAATCCCTGGGCTTGCAGAGGAGGAAACAGAGGCAGTCAGAAGAGAGTGGTTCACCAAAGGCCATGGAAAAAGGAGGAACACCTCCCCACCTCCTCTACTCAGTTCTAAAAAATCTAGCCGCCAGCCTGAGTGGGAGTTGATGTGAGGAAACTCAACCCATATAGGCCTGGGCCCCCTTCCTTCTTCGCAAGAGGAGTGATGTGCTGAACTCAGTAGAAATTCTACATGTGACGCCAGAACGGTGGGCAGGGTCACTCGCCCGCCCTGGCTGACTAAGGCCAGCCGCCAGCTCCAGGCTTCATGGCCAAAGTCACAGAGCAGGACTCAAGCCCACCAGGAAGCATTTTGGAGGGAAGCAAGGGACACCTGGCTGGAGCGTGGCTCGGACGAGTCTTCCTAGGGTACTGCATGCTGGTTGTCTTTGGGACTTTTTTCTTTTTGCTGAGCCAAAATATGGGACACCCACAAGTTAAGGAAGGAAGGGTCTATAGCTGCAGAGGTGTCAATCCATGTTGGTTGGCTCCAAGGCAGAGTGACACGTGGCGCACAGGCGTTAGAGAGGAGGAAGAGTTCGTGGTGGCCAGAAGGTAGCACAACAGCTTAGCAGCGTCCTTCTGCCCCTTACATACAAGCCAGGCTACTCTTGGGGCAGGCAGCACTCGCACCCCTGGAATCAGCCCCGGTGCCACACACTCCAGGTCCAGCCTCCTCTGAGAGAGTGCCACTGTGGCCACACACGGCTTTGGGGGCTCTGGACAACTTCTAAGGCTATATGCTGCAGGGAAAATGGGTGGGACAAAGAAGCTATTTGTCCAGTGGTTGGAAAGCAAGAAACAGGGGTGGGCAGCACCAAGACACAGGGTCAGAGAGGCCCCGCCTCTCCCGAAAGCCAGCCGCTGCTATTTCTGGTGCAGCGCATGGAAAACTGAGATTTTTATTTGATTTTCTAAAACAACAACAATACAAGAGGGTTGCCTCTTTCTTTGAAGACTTTCTGAAGTATAGCTTTTGGTGCCCATGTACATCTCTCCAGAACAAGCACCTGTCCCCCATGTGGGGACCTTTGACCAGGTCCTCCCAGGCCTGAGCCTGCTCTTGCTCAAGCAGGCCACCTTGAGGTCTCCTTCTCTCCTCCCCAACACACCCTGGCCGGGGCTCTTCTTCTTTTCCCTCTGGGACCTGCATGACCTCTGAATCATACGGACTCTCCCTGCAAGGTGGGACAGGTCAGTCTCCCAACCACAGGCCTTGCCAGCTTCGGTCCATGGGCCACAGGTGCTTACATTCAGCCACTTGGGCACACAGCCACCAGCCGCCTCCTCCCAGGGTCCCTTCCTGCATCCTCAGCTATAAATAGGGCCCGCCACAGTGACCAATGAACTAGCGCTGAGAGGCGCCCAGAGGGCCTTGTCCGCTGCACACTGAGGCAGCTCCACTGGGACTGTTGGGACTGCTCTATGTCAGGACAGTCCCTGAGGAGCCCTGGACAACAAGGAGGAGGAAAAGCACTGTGGGCCCCGAGAGCTGTTGTGAAGGGCAGGAGATCCACCCGCCTCAGAGAGCCACGCTGCTGCTGAGCCAGAGAAGAGCGAGCGTTCTCTCCACTCTGTCTGGCTCTGCAGACTCTGGCTGTCTGGAGTGACTCGTCTTAAGCCCCTGCCCCAGCAAGGAAGCTGGCTACAAAGCTGAACACCCCAGGGGAGATAAGGCCAGTGGCTCCCAAGCTGGTGCCCTTCCTTCCGCCATCATTCTCTCTCCCCGTCACTCTGTGCATCCCACCCACATCTCATGCTTGTCCCTGTCACATATCTGTTCTACCCTAGTAGGACCCAAAGCATGTCAACCCCTGAGATGCTCCTGGTGGGGCAGCAGCACCCTCGGGTCTCCCCTGCCCTTCACTGGTGCCAAAGAAGGCAGAGCACAGGGGAGGCCGAGTCACCCGCCAGGGGCCAGCCTGGGTGTGACGGCGACAGCTGCTGAGAGGGACAGGAGGAGGCAGAAAGGCCCATGGAGGGCCGGGCTACGTCAGAGCTCTTGCTACAACCCTGGCCCCTAGCCCTTTGTAAAGGTTTTTTTTTTTTTTTTTTTTTTTTTTTTTTAAATTTTGGGACAGGGTTTTATTAAGCACCAAGTTGTCAAGCTGTCGAGGCTGGGCTTGAACTTTTGATCTTCCTGCCCCAGCCTCCCAGAATTACCCACAGGCACTGCCACACCAGTCAGGTCATGCTTTGAGGTATGTAGAAAGTGTGTTCCATTCTTTTCTTACTTCTATGAGCCCACTGAGTCCTGAATTACCAGGAGCTACAATGGCTGCAATAATACTTTGGAATGGAGACTTTTGATTCCCACCCCAGCCCCACTGTCATGAAGACAAGGCTTCTCTCTCTCTGGTTCACTGAGAAGGGACCGCCAAGCACAGCCAAGCAGCTGGCCTCCTGTAGCACAGGAGGACCCCCTGCGGGTCCACGGCCGAAGCCCTTGCAGGGGAGGCCCTTAGTCCTGGGTGCAGGACCATTGGCAGCCGAGCCAGAAGGAGGTGGTGGAAGACAGAGCTCTGGAAGGCAGCCCATCTCAGCGGGAAGGGGGATGTGGCACATGGCTCGGGGGGTGGGTGGGCACACCGAGTCAGTGGGCCACGCAGCTGCCACGCTGCCGGCCAATCCTTCCTTCCTTCATCAATCTGCCAGGATGGCCAGATACGGTTGCTGGGCATGGGACAGCTGACGCCTGGCAGCCCCTGGGCACCCAACCTGCTGCCTCCACGAGCGCTCAGCCCACTGCTCTGAGGCCAACAAGGTCGCTTCCTCATTGCCAGGAAGTGCTCAATGGAAGGGCAGTGCGCACAAAGACTCAGTGCCTACAAGCAGCTCGCACCCTCCCCTCCCCCGGCCCACGTAGGCCCGGGGCCACCTCGCCCGGCCCGGCCTCACCGCCGGCCAGAGCCGCACCGGCTCACGGTGCTTGACAAGTTACAGCGCAGACAGTGCCTTAGTTCATCTCGTAGGCCACATGTCATCCTCTCCCTGGCCTGCAGCTTCCTGCAGGGCCACAAGTGACAGCGAGCAGCTGTCTTTCCAGCCCACCAACCTCTCCAAACCTCAGTCATCTCCCTGGCCATATTCCTTGCTGTCTTCTTCTTCCTAGTTTCTCACTGGTACCAGGAGCGAAGACACCAGATTAAATTCACTAAATGCTTCCTCTGGGCTGGCGAGGGGCTCGGCCTCAGGTGTCCAGAGACACAACTTCTGTCCCAGGCCTCGCCCGCCTAGGCTATTGTCAGGTAAGAGAACTGCCACTCTGTTCACTCAAACTCTTCCCAGAGGCAGACGTGTCCAGAAAAAGCGTGTGGCGGGGCAGCTTAGTACCTGGGTCAGGTAGGAGTCAGCGGCGGGCGCTAGGCCGGAGTTGCCGCCAGCAGGGCAGCGTCTGGAGCACAGGCCTGTGCTGCGGCCCTTCCCCACCCGGGGTAGCGGCACCTGCCCTACAATCCCTGCTTCCCCTTCTTTCCCCAGAACTCTCCCTGACCTGAAAAATAGCCCTGTAGCCAGCTTCTTTAGGAGCTCTGGATTGAAATTTAACAGAGACAAAAAAAATCCCTTGAGTGAGCTATTTTCTGCCCAGATTTCAGAATAACAGCTTGGAGTGCCAGGAAGGGTGGGTGGGAGGGGCTGGCATGGGCAGTGTCTGCCAGGGCCCTTCCAAGCCCACTCCCCACTCCCCTGGAGATGGGATTCTTAGAGAAGTGAGGGCCATAGTCAAGGTCTCTCAAAGTAACTGGCCTGGCGGTGGGCCAGGGGGCAGGGGGCATAGGCTAGGGCAGCCGTGGGAGGCCCAGCTCCTGGGGTCTGAGAGCCGAAGGAAAGCAAAGAGGAAGAAACCGCTGCTACTTAACCAAGTCCCCAAAAGAGGTTACCTCATCCATGGGCTAACTCGTAAGACTGTTGTGCCTGCCCAGATAAGATATTTCAAGTGCATTTAAGAACTGTTACACTATACATTATTATGTTACTATTCTCCTAGATATCCACAAGCAATAGGGGCAACAAACTCAGGTACAAGGTGGAAGCTGTGAGAGGGCACCTTGCAGGACTCTGCAGAGCATGGCCCTGTTTTGGCCAGCACAAGGTCCCTGCAGCCCAAGACAGCCAACAACACAGCCCAGGGGCGGGGGCTGGGCTGGCTGCTTGCCGGTGGTGGTCATGCCGGGCACACAGGGCCTTTCCGAACACGCCTGCGGAGCACCAAGCCCATCCTAAAGCCCTCAATGGTCAGTTACCACTGTCTCTATTGCTTTGCCAGGAGACACTTTTCTTCACTGTTAGGTTTCTTTCTTTTTTCCAACATGAATTTCATTCCAGTGTCTTCGGGGAGAGCCTTAACTCGGAAGACTGTGTGGGAAGGAGGAAAGGGGTAATCCCTCACCAGGCATGGCGATTCCAGAAGGTTTCCTGATAAGCACACCAGAGAGAAACTGATCGCAAAGCTATGCCAACACACATGGCGAGGGGTTCTTATAGGATTCCCCCTCTGTGGGCTAACCCTGCTCCTCCCCAGCACCACCAGTGATTGCAAACTTATAAAGTTCATTTTCAATGTTTTGAAAGCCAAGAGATTGCCCTTTACCTATGAAGAAATCGGAGTGCATGGCCACTCTGGGCCACAGGGCCAGCGACACTCCTGCAGGCCTGAGAGAGCCATCCGCATGCCAGGCCGGTGTCTCCAGCCATCCGCACCCTCGCTCACTGCTCTGCCCCCGCCCACGGCACCAGCAGCTCTTTAGGTGATCTAACCACTCAGAGGAATCGTCCTCAGCTCTGTTTCAGTTCTGGGGACCTAGTCTACACACACTTTTTCTTCCAATAAATGCCACTTGGGACTGTGATGTGCTCTGAGGTGACCCAGGGCGCCTCTCTGAAGGGACCAGATCTGTTCCCAGGGCTACCCTGGAGCCGGTACAGGGGACAGTCATGCCAGTAAGGGGCACTCTCCCCACCCAGGTCTGCCAGGAGCCCTGGGCACTGCCATTCACAGAAGACTGGGTGGCTCTGTCTTCTCCGTCTGGCCTCCAAACTTTCTGGGGCTCACCTAGGAGATCTCCAACCGAGAACAGGCTCCACTTCGCCTCCAGTTTCCCAGGCTCTACACTGGATTTCCAGAAAGCTGATCAGATCTCAGGTGCAGTTCATTATAATGGAATTTCACCCGGGGCAGCCTATCCTCCACTTGTGAACACCATGGCACCCAACGTGTGGGTGTGCTTGCCAAAGAGGCTGGGCAGAGGCAGCTTCCCACCTCTGGCAGAAGTCCGGAAATTCAGAGCAGTTTGGAACAAAGAACTCTGCCCTGAAGGTGTTTTCCAGAATCCACCCAGCCAGCTTGGAACTGCCCCACTCACCCTGGGCATATGCTACCTGCTGCCGCTTCCCCAGCGTCCTCAGCAGCTGGGGGAAGGGGAGGCGAAGCCAGGACCTGGGACCTGCAGGAAAAGGCAGTGGACAGCAGACAGGGCTTCCACACTGCACTGAGAAAAACCGGGCTTGAAGCTCCGGATCTCACTCAGAACCTCAGTGGTTTAGGGCACTTTTAACTTCTCTGAACTGTAGTTTCCTCTTTCCAAAGTGACAAGATTCCCTGCCTCCCCGGGTTTTTGAGGGGTGTAAAGGAGAAAATGCAGGGAAAACACGTGACACAGCTTGGGGACCTAGCACACTAGGTAGGCGCGGTTTTCAGAGGTCAGAGGTCGTTACCGAAAGAGACAGACGGGGGCGGAGCTGGGAGTGGCCGCGAAGACAGAAGGCCAGGCAGGGCGCCTCGTGGCCTCAGAGCCCAAGGGAGGCACCGGGCAGAGGCACTTGCCTGCCCCAGGAGCAGACAGGCACAGACTGGCTGGGTAATTACAGAGCTGAGGGCCGGGTGGCCCACGCAGCCGCCTGGCCAGCCACATTCTTCTGTCCTGTGGGCGGCCATGTGGGCGGCAGCCCAGCACTCTGGGCACATCTCACACCTCTTTCCCCAGCACTCCCAGGTGGAGCGCTCAACCTCAGGGGGGAGGGATTCCCTGTCCACATTTTGCCTGGCACTGCCTGTGCTTCCTTGCCCCAGTCCTCACCCTGCTCCCTGGTTCTCCAACTCGACGTGTCTAAAGGCCAAACAAGGGCCAGACTCTGAAGAATTGATCAGGGGCGACCATTAAACTTCTACCCACTTGAAATGATCCAGAACCGCTGTTGCGCTGAGCCCCGCCACGGGCCCTTCCCCGTCTGCTCTGATCAGCTAGCGCCTCTCGTCCTGACACTTGATATCATCTTCTTGGAACTGATGCTCAAGGGAAGTGAGTATCACTCCCAGTCCACTGGGCAGAAAAGTAACTCAGTTAGCTGGGCAGCGGGCACATGCTCAGTGTGAGGCCAGGCTTCTGGCTGCGCTGAAGAGACCCAGGTAGGGTCTGTACAGACCCAGAGGCTGCACAGCCGTAGGATCCCGCGGGTACTGCTGGGAGAAGCCCAACAGGAAGAGTGTCACCTGCACCCAAGGGCCCCATACGGGAATCTCAGGGTCAGGCAGCTGCGCCCACTAGGTCACCTGCACACCTGTGCATACCAGACAGGCACATGTGTCAGCAGAAGCCAGGTCCCTGGACCACGGGCCACACCGTCACAGCCAATGAGGGTGGTGGAAACTCATCTAACCCTCTGCACTTTAGAGATGAAGTCCACAGCAAGTTGAGAAGGAGGGGAAGAATGGACCGTCCACCACTGCTGAAAGCAGCACAGCTTGGTGAAACCACTGTGGAAGACACTCCAGCCCTGTGTGGGGTGCCAACACGGAGCTCCACCCAGGCCGACCTTCCGCAGGCATTCGGGACAGGCACACCACGTCCCCAGCCGCACTGCCACACCTCGGGGGCCCCACGCTGGAGAGAAAGCATGGGCATTCTGGCATTTTCAGCAGAGCACCACACAACTGCAAGCTGGCACATTGCGGCTGGACATCAGCGAGAGAGAATCTCAGCACGGTGGCTAGCGCAAGAAGGGACGCAGGGAGCGCTGTGCGCCGGCTCCGGGCCGGGCAGAACGACCGTGAGCTGTGAGCGCAGCACACATACGCGGTCATTTGCGGAAGGAGGCAAGGACATAATTAAAATGCACTGTGGAGTGAGGGGCGGGGGCATCCTAATGGGGAGCGACAAGGGGGCCTTTAGGATACTGTAGATCTTCTGTTCCTCGCATAAGAATGAGTGCATTATGGAACATTATTCTCTAACTGCTGTGTGAATATTTCGTATGCTCTTGTGTGCATGATGTACTTATTTCACTTTTAAAAAGTAATTGCTAAAAAACCTTGAAGACCAGGAATCCCAGAGAAGTCCAGGAACATTCCCAAGCTCATGCTCTAGCAAACCCAGGAGACATCAAGTTCCCAAATCTGAACTGAGCCAGGTGAGGACAGCCACTCCTGGGTTTAAATGGAGTCTTGAACAATCTGGTTCTGGGTGAATCAATGGGAAAATAATAGCGAAACCTTTCCCTCCACCGTTAAACTCCAAATGTCTTGGACAATGTGCAGCGCACAGTAGGTCCTCAGCCCATTCTGCTACGGGAGCCTTGCAGGACCCCTGTGCCAAGCACCCGATTCACCATGCCAATCCCTGTGCAGTCCAACATGGAAGCTATCATTAGTCCAAATTCACAGAGCAGGAACTGAGATTAGCAGTGATTAAAACCCCTAAGGTTGCTGGCTGGAACGCAAGAAGCCAGGATTTGAACCCCAAGGCCTAACCCAGCCTGTTCTTCCCATTCTTCCAGGCACAGCCTCTAACAACACCACCTAAAACATTCCCTTTCCACAGCCCACAACCGGGAGACAGTCCCCACATTCACCTCTGGGGAAGGCCTATACAGGAGGGGGTGGCTAGCAGGCTGGGGGAGGGGCGGAGTCCATTCCTCCTTCCCAGAGGGTCAGGACCAGCAGCCTTGAACAGACAGCATCCAAGAGGGAGCAGAATGACAAGGTGAGACAAGCTCCCCACCCACCAGTGCGGGAAGGGGCTGCACCAGCACACAGCAGGTCATCCGTCTCAATTGAGTAGCTGCTTGAGATTGAGAGCATTTGTTTGCCTCGCAGACCGCCCAGCCTCGCTTGGTTCCACACAAGCCCTCTCCATGATGCTATGCCGCTCAAGTTCTTATTTTTTGCCGTCTAGAGCCTGAGATACGTGTAAGAACACCAGAGAGCCGACGAGGTTGACAGGTGCTGGCAGAGGGAGCTTCAGAGACGCCTCCCGCCCTGAGTAACCTTTGGGCAAACCAAGCCTGCTTTCAGGTCAACTTGTTCAAACTGGTCAGGACTAACCCTGCTGGTCACAGTGTCTACTGCAGGCCTGTAACACACAGGACACTGCGCTAGCTGGCTGCCCTATGGTGTAGAGGCGCTAGGGTTCTGTAGAGTTCGAAGAGCAGGGAGCTTGGGAGGGTGGAGCAAGAGGACCGTGAGGCCAAGGCCGTCCTGGCATCTCAGTGCGAGCTCGTCTCAAAAACAGCTAAATTAAATTACTGGGGATGCAGCCCAGCGCTCCCTGGGTTCAACCAGTGCTGGAAAAAAGGGAGTGAAGGAAAGAAAGCCCTCGTGGATCAGCACCCTGCACACGGGGCCCAAGTCCTGCCCCTCCTCTGTGTCTCCCCTTGGCGTGTGGCCTACGATCACTAAGCCTCAGTTTTCCTCACTTATACGGTCAACAGAGCAGTGGCTCCTGGTGGCGCATGCCTGTAACCCCAGCACTCGGGAGGCTGAGGCAGGAGGATTGTTGTGAGTTCGAGACCAGCCTGAGCTACAAAGTGAGCTGAAGGCCAGCCTGAGCTGCATAGTGAGACCCTGTCTCAAAAAAGACAAAAAAACAAACAAACAAAAAAAAAAAGAACAAAAAAAACAAGGTAGAGACAGGCCTAGGAGGCAGTGCCAAGCTGCGAGTAGCGTGACATCCCTGTGAGTATTCAGGGAGCCACTGTTCCCGGAGCTGTGCTCCTGGTGCCAGCAGGTGGCACACACTGGTTGTGCCACCAGCAAAGCCTCAGCTGCCCAGGCACTCGGTGCCGGGGATGTCACACTGCACGAAACACCTCAGAGCTTCGACTCATCATCTGAAGGCAGCAGCGTCCCAGGAACTGGCTGCTCGTCCTCCCCAACCCCACCTTCCCACTGGTGCGGCTCCCACGCCCTGCGCAGGACCGGGACTCTGCCCTCTGCAGAATGAGGACTCTGTGTGGCACCTGGGCCTGGGAACACTGCTCTGTCTGTTCCTCGGCATGGGACCTGCAGGGCAGGTTTGCAGAGCATGACACACTCGGGCTCCCAGGGCACCTCCTGAGCCGCCCCTCCTGCTGCTGCCTACCCGGCCACTCCTGCCATCTGCAGCCTGCCCAGGGAGCCTTGCCACCTCGCCACCCCGCCACCCCCACAAGGTGCGGAAAGCTGGGGTTTCCCGGGAGGCCTTTACTTGCTCTTTCACTGGTCTCGATGAGCGCGTCCTTCCTGACAGCGGAGTCACTGCACCGTCATCAGCGAGAAGCCTCTTCCCTGCGCCCGCCCTCGTCACACCAGACCTTTGGGGACTCTCCAAGGAGCCTGCTGGGAGCATCTGATGGACCTCAAAGCCCTAGAACCCCCGGGGGGGGCAGGCGCAGTTTCTCTTCCACATGTCACCACCGCAGGATGCTGTGGCTGCCACCAACGCTTCTAGCCTGGGTTGAGCAAGAACTGTCTGCCCCACCCTGGACCATTTCCCCAGCCATCAGGCCACACTGGAGAGCCACACTCCAGAGTCCCAGAGGACAGATGCCATGTCTTGCTAAGCAGTTTTTCTGTGGTTCTGGCCTCCCCTTTGGTTGCTATTTTTCTGAATCTTTTTTTGTTTGTTTTTGTTTTTTGAGACAGGGTCTCACTGCAGTCTGCCTGCCTCAGCTTCCTGAGTGCTGGGATTACAGGTGTGTGCCAGCACACCCAGCTTTTCTCAGGTCTTGATTACAGGTGACCTGTGACCTTCCTTTATCTCTACAGGCAGTTTGACTACCTTTCCCCTTCGGGTGCTCGCCCACTTGGGAGCCAATTTTCCCATGGGAGGGGTGGCAGCCTGGGAAGCCACAGGACACAATGCAGAGCAGGCTGATGGGAGAAGAGAGAAGAGGAAGCACGCCTTCGAGCCCTGGCTCTAAACCTCAGTTCCTTTGAGGGAAACTGAAGGTGAGTTGGCAGGCCTTTCGGTCCCAGTCTGAGGTAGGGGTGGGGCAGGCACATCAAAGGTGAGGCCAGTCACGAGTCAAAGGTGAAGAGAAGTCACACGAAGGTAGGCTGGGTCCCCAGACAAGGGGGCTGGGAGAGGCGCTCCCTCAGGGAGAGGACTGGACGTGGCTGATGACCCCAGGGAGCAGTCGGAGTGCTGGGAGTACTCTCAGGACAAAGGTATTGCCTTTTCCCTCTGCCTGAAGCACCCTCCTGCAGCCCAGAGAACCATCACTATGCCTGACTACTGCTGGGCAGGAAGCATTGTTTGCTGTGGTGATCAAATGTTCCAGATAGCCCTGGACAGTGTGGGTTGATGTCCACTGCCCTGACACAACTGTACAGAGCCTCCCTGCTCACTCTCAGGGGAATCTGCATGAATGATGTGTCCCATGGTCACTCTGGCATATCCAGTGGGGGACTGACACAAGGAAAAGTTACAGAGAAATCAGAGCAAAGCACTATTAGAAGTGAGGCCATGGGAGGAGGAGCAACGCCAGGCTGGGCTCAGCCCCAGGGGGTCTTCTCAGCATGCAGTGGCAGGGGGCGGGCTGGGGCTGTGGGCCCTCCTGGGCTACGGTGCCTTGGGGGCAGAGGCCTGGTTTGCAGTGATCCACTCCTGGTGGGCCTGGCACCACGCCAAGCATGAAGCAGGCTCTTCACCCACCTGGCCATTTCGTCTCTCTGCTTGCATCCCAATGGACTTGAGGCAGCGCTAAGTGAAAGCTGCTGCCCTAGAAACTTCTACCCACCTCCCCAGGATGTGTGACGCCCCCTGCATTTGAGCCATCAGTTGGTCTAGCCCACTGGCCTCAGCCTTCCCCATTGAAGGTCTTCACTTTGCATACCTGCTATCTGTTCTGGAGATGCTGGGTTAGGGGCCTGGGAAATCTCTTGGAAGCTTCCTCTGGGACTCTGCCCCCAAAAGAGATCAGTTTGGAGGCCAAATAAGGGAAAGAGACTGGGAAAACACACACACACACAAATAACTGCCCATGCATCCCCATAGCTTCCAGAATATGAAATCCAGTGGGCATGGCTGGAGAGGAGTGAGGGGTCAGGACACCATCTGAGCTCCTCCTTGCCCACCTTTCTTACTTCATTTTCCAGCCCCTTTTTCTTCATAAGGCACCAAGCCACGGCTGTGCAGGACCCCCCAAACCCACAGCCGTACGACCCAGACAGAGAAACTGTAGATTCCCCCAAAGTCTTGCAATTGGAGCCACCACACAGCCTGGCTGGCACACCTGGATTCTTCTCAAAGAACTCTGGAGAGGTTGTGTACTCTGGGCCACTTGTGTCTGTCTAAGGATCTCTAGAAACCAAAGCAAAGACCAGGGAGAAACTTTCCCTGTCATCACCTATATTAGAGAGACCATGATTCTCTCAGCCTGTGAGTGAGGAGGGGTGAGCAAAGGCCCCTCGGCACACAGACCCCTCAGTTTATGTTGTGGGCAACCACCTCCACCCGAGGAAAACTCTCCAACTCCCCAGCCAGGTTAGAGCACTCTGCATTTTCTGCCCCAGAACCGTTCCAGTTTCTTCTCTGCGCCCACCGTACTAGCGAAGAACAGCAAACAAAATCCCTAAGCGGAAACAGGTGAGGGACAGGAGAGTCTGCAGCCCTGGGAAACGTCTCCCAGTCCAAGAAGGATTAGAGATGTGGACTCACCACAATGCCACACATCCCTTCACAGCACTCCTGGAGCCACCCGCGGCTATCCCAGTCATCCCTGTAGCTGCCACTCTGGGTCTGAGCCCCTGCCTCTCACCTCCAGCCCTGAGGAAGAACGCCTTCCCATGGGGAGCTGCGGCAGAGCAGAACTCTGCCCAGAATTTCTGCAATGCTCAGAAAATGCCTGCCCAACTGCTTGCCTGGGCTGTGGCCCCTCTGGCTGTAACTGAGCCCAGACAGGAGGCTGGCTGACTCACTCACCGCACAGAGGAGAAAGGGGAGGAGGAGGAGGAGCGGGAGGAGGAAGAGGAGGAGGATGAGGAGGAAGAATGGCCTAGACTCAGATATTCAAGGCTCACCCAGCACAAACTGGCTGGGTCCCAGCCTCTGGTCCATGGGAGGGGGTGCAGCTGTCCACTGTCCCTGGAACCACACCCAATTCCCACTTAGATACTCCCTCTGAATCCTCACCTGCCACCCACAAATGGGGACCTCTCCTGCTCCCCATAGAAACTATTCCCTAAGCCCTCTCTTGGATTACAGGCTTGCCCCTGACTTCCTGTGGACATCTATGGACAAGAACTCCTGAAAAAATAAATCTGGTGACTATAGCCAATCAGATTTCAAAGCACTGGTGGTCCACCATCGCAGGTGGCCATGCGGAGCTCCTAGCAGATGATAAACAACGCTCCGCACGGTCCACCTCCAGGAGACCTGGCACCCTGGGCGGTCAACTGCTTGCTTCCTTACTTCTCCACTCCGAGTCAAGGCGCTGGAGCGAGAAGGAAACAAATGTTTCTTTGGCTGCCGAAGAGCCAAGCACGGTGCTAGCGGAAGCCCTGTGCCTCGATCCCGCCTCACCAGCCCAGCGCCACTTCAGCTTTCCCAGACCGCGATGCCTCCCGTGTCCCAGCCTCATGGTGCAACAGCCCAGATCTAGCCAACTAGTTTGCTCCTAAGACTTAGACTCTCGTGTTTGCACCGGGCAGCCAGACCTCGGGACCCCTGACGCCCTTGCCCAGGCTTAATCCCTATCTTTGGGTCCCCTTGCCCACTGCCCCGGGTCCGCACCTGGTCCGGTGGGTGCACACGCTGCTCCGCGCTCCCGGCGCCTGCCCTGAGCTGCGCCTTTTGACAAGCAGAGACAGCCCAGCACCTGGCCCCGCCCCGCCCGCCCCGCCCCGGTCGGGCCCCGCCCACGTCCCCGCCTCCTCCCGGCAGCCTCGCCCATCGCTGTCCTGTCCGCGGAGCGGCGCCTCCGCACAGCGACGTCGTGCCAGGGCCCCCGCGCTGGCCGGAGCCTTTAGCGTGCGACTGCCCTCCGCTGCTCCGCGTGGGCAGAGCGCGATGCTTCCGTGGGCGCGGAGCGGGGCTCCCCGCCGCCCCGGGCCGGGCTCTGCCTCCTGGCCGGCCAGGGGCGCCCCACCTTGCTGGCGGCGCGGCCGCGGGGCGCACCCGGATCCCTCGCGCCGGGACCGCGCGTCGCCCGCGCCCACGAGAGGGGACCAGGGAGCCAGAGTGGCCGCGTCCCCGAGGAGAGAAGTCAGTGCGACCCGCGATGTGGAATTGTGCACTGCTGCGTACAGTTCGCCGTAGGAAAGTGCGCTTCCCTGTGTACACACGGGCTGTGGAAAGGGCAGGGAAAGAAGGGGTTCCCACCTGTGCTCACCTTCCAGCCGGAGGGTGCGTGAATGCGAATCGCGACGCGGGTGCACAGGGCAGGGAAGGTACTGCATTTGCGCTTAGGTTTACAGAGGGGGAGATGCTGGCTTGAGGGGGAAACAGGCATAGAGAGGCTGAGAGCTTTGGCCAGCGTGGCTCAACTATTCCAGAAGGGTGCACACAGGCGAGCAAGCTGCCGGGCCCACGACGGTCGCAGCAGGCCTGTCTCGGTGATTAGATCTGGAGACAAGGACACGCTGAACAGAGGGAACTGCAAACAGTCAAGTTCCGACGTGAAGCGGGCGGTTAAGGGGACATCCGGGCCATATTCTCCCTGGAAGCCTTAAAGAAACAAAGAACAAAAGAGACACATACTGAGCTCAGGAACGGCCCATCTATTCTGAGAAACTGGTATGCTCGAGTCTGCTTTGCAGGTCCGGCCAGTCTGGTGGATGGAATCCCTTTGCCCCAAGCGTCAGGAGAAAGCCAGCAGTGGTTTTCATGGGATGAAGTTTAAGAGGAAATTTCTAATAATAACAGGTTGGGATGTTCTCAGGAAGTCCCATGAGCCTTTGGAACTGGCTGGTTGGACCCAGAATTCGCATTTGTGGCATTTCACTGGCCTGTTGTCTTACATAAGATACAGCATCAGGAGCTGATAGAAGACAGGCACACAGCCATCCAGGGTCGATGTTCTTTTCCTTGTCGTCATTTGTAGTAACAGTGAAGCTAGTACTTGACCTGTATGCAGAGTTTTGGAGTATAAAAAGAAGTCTTCGGAATATCTTTGTCTCAGACTTTTGATACAGGCAGAGTAGAAACTACTATCTGCGTGTACAGTGGATGTCCAGAACGGTCACCAGTTGCAGAGCTGCTTGAACCTGTCTTCTTGAACATTCTTATGGCTCCATGCTGCCTTAAAAAGTTTTCTTTTGCGTGTGTTTCACCTGCTGGAGCAGGTCTACTGCAGTCTAGATAACAAACCAGCTTTGGAGAACCTGGAGGTTCTGGCCTCAGCAAGTTTATAAGAGTGTAGAAATCACGACTGGGATCAACATGTCCCGTCCTACCCCTCACCGTGTCCCTAGCCATGTTCTTCTCAGGGCTTTCTTTCAGCCTAAAGCACTGGCTTTTTTTTCCTTGTAGATCCTGACTTACTTCAGTTCCTGTCTGTCTCATCAAGCCTTTCCTGACATCCCCAGGCCAGAGTAGCCTGTCATTCATCTTGATCTTTAGAGTATTACTATAATGTGGGGGAGATTACTTGATAACAAACCATCTTGTGTTTATCTTGATAGATTTTTTCCCACCTCAGCTTTATTGTTAGGAGGAACAATATTTTGTAAAATGAAATTGCATGTGATTCGCTTCCTTCCATTTGGTTATAGTCAATTAATGTTTCCTGGCTCTTCCTAAGAGGCCCTGGAAGGGTGGCTACCTGCCCATTCTGTTCTTCCACACCTGATGACAGGCAGTGTGAACTGCGCACTGAATCCTCTCTGGAAAACAGGAGTTTCCTTTCTTTTCCTGAGGTTGTTTGCAGCACTCTCACTTGTCCCTGGGTGGTAGCAGTCACGTGGTGATGCCCACACTGGTTTGAGGCAGCACTCATTTCTGATGTCACACCAGGCAGCCCCTATTTTATGTATGTATGTATTTGGAACAGACTCTCACTATGCAGCTTGGACTCATAGCGATCCTCCTGCTTTCAGCCTCCCCAGTGCTAGGACTGCAGGCCTGCACCCCCACACCCAGCCTCAGTGGCTGGCTCAGCAAGTCCAGCGGCCTGGCCGACCCAGCCTGTGGTGCTGAGACTGAACCCCGGTCCCTGCACGTGCTGGGGCAGGTGCTCAGTTGGCGGACCTCTCTCACCAGCCCAGGGTGTGCCTATTGAGTGCTTGCTATGTACGAGATGCTGCACTGCAGTGTTACACACTTGTTATGGGCTGGGGTTTTTGCAAGGTGAACAATATAGTACAGGACATGTTTTGTAATGCTATTTTATAATGAATTTCCTAAGAGTCACATACTGTAAGTGCAGGAAGTGTGCTCACACACTAAACACTAACAAATCCAGCTGAGAGCCTAGAGCTCTTAACTAGGGGCCTAGAGCCCACAGCAAAGTCTCATACAGGCCCACTTCATGGATCTGTGCTGGGAAGCCCCAGAACTCTGTAGAGGAAGCTAGGAAGTCTGTGCCAGCAGGATGAAGGGTCTGTGCAGCAGGCTGTGGGATCTGAACTGGAGCTAGGAAGCAACGCTCAAAGTAGGCACCAGAGCTCCCCCAAAGTTACAACAGCCATCCTCAGCCACACTGAGGTCCCGAGCTCCTCCAGTGATGAGGAAAGCCGAATCCCATCAGGAAAGCCAACGTGACAAGCTTCATGAGGCTGAGCAGGGCACCATCTTCTCCTCCAAGGGCAGGAATCGATGCTCAAGACAAGGACCCAAGCTTCTCCAAAGCCCACCAGGAAAGCCAGCATGACAAGGTCCTCCAGCAGAACAGCCTAAGAGAACCAGCAGCTTCCAGCAGCTCCAACAGCTGCTCCAGACAGCATGCTAACCAGTGTTGCAGCAGCTTCTCCTGTTCTGCCTTCCTGTTGCTGGCAGCGGCCTCAGGTGGGCCTCCTGCACTCAGCACCACTCTAGTTCAATTCAGCTGGCTGTAAGAAGCCCCACCACAACACTCAGTGATCTATCTATACACAAACTGAAAGAGACCGGGCAGATAGCTGAGCAGATTAAAGCACCTGCTTAGGCAAAGCACAGGGGAGATTAAGACTGGGTGTGGTGGCAGACCTGTAATCCCAGCACTTGGCAGACTGAAAACAGGAGGATCACTACAGTCCGATCTGTGTAGTGAGACTCTGTAAATCCTGTACTAAATACATTAAAAAAAAAAAAAAAAAAAAAAAAAACCCGAAAGGTCCTGCTGGGAGCATCCTATCTGGGAGGAAAGATTCCAGGTGCCAGGTTTAGGCCATGCCTATGCACCTCATTTCCCAGAATTGGAGGTGCAAGGGGGACTGAGTCCTGCCTCTGCCTGGCTCCGGGTTCCATAGTGGCCAGTCAGCTGTACCAAATAAATAAATTAAGAAAATAAAAAGAATCCTGTAGTTTCTCCATGCTGGCCCTGGGCTTTGGAGGAGTTTAGCTCCAAAATCACGTGATTGGGGTGAGGTAGCCTGTGCCACCACCATCTGACCTCAGCCAGCCCTGGCACCCTCCAGCTTTGAGAGGCTTTTCTGCCCTGGCAAACTAGGGGTTCAGAAGTCCTGACTGTTGCAGAATGGAGCAGTGCTGGGAAGTTTCCTGCCAGGCCACAGAAGCGAGTCCACATTCCCAGCCCACTCTAGATGGAATTGAGCTGCTGCAGGTGCTGGCTCCTGCCCCATCCGCCCTAGGGCCCCATTCTCCCCGGCCCAGCTCATGTCTCCATCCTGGGGGCGCTGGCACTTGTCTTTCCCACCTGCTCCCACATCCTCGGGCCCTGGGTTGCCAGCCTGCTTCCCGCACATGCCATCCACTGGCAGCGTAATGCAGAGCCGGGGGCCAGAGGAAGGAAGGTGCAGACTACCACCTGCACCTCCAGGCCGAGGCAGCTCAGAGCTCTCCAGCTCCCAGGCACTTGCTGGGCTCCCGGCCAGGCTCTGGATCATCAAGCCCCAAGTCTGCCCACTGAGCCTTGTGGAAAACACCTGAGGCTGGGCTGCTGCATAGGCCCCAGCCTGCCTATGACTGTGGGTCGCAGGGACCTTACTCACTGCAGGACAGGTGCACAACTCTTTTCGGGTCTCCTGGGGAAGAGCACCTTGTGGAAGGGCAGAGTGAGGGAGGGAGGTGGAAAGACTGGGATGAAGAAGCCACTGAGGACCAGGGAGATTGGGCCACGTCACAGCCAGAGCCCTTAAGGAAGAGCTGCTGACAAGAGAAGCCCCCTTTGTGCAGAGGAAAGCCTCCAGGGAGGATGATTGGGCAATAATCTCTTTTTCTTCATACCAATGAACAAAGCCCGCAAGCCCTGTCCTGGGCACGCCCGCCCGCCCGCCCGCCCGTTTGTTTCTCCAGAACAGGAAGGACATTCCGTAAGCAGCCCAGGAATGCATTGGGCATCTCTCCCGAGAGCCCCCACTCCAGAAACATGTGGCTGTTGACGGCTCTTCCCCTTTGCCTCTGGACTCTGGCCTGGGACAAGCACACGGCAACACACAGCTGCTCCTCTCTGTGGCATTTGCCTCATTGCTCTATGTTATTAAAGTTGTGAATGTTTTTGTTTCTGGTGTCCACATCCAGTTCCACTGGGAGTCACTCTGGCCTGAATGACGGTGGCATGGTGTCACTTCGTGTTATCTATGTGTCCTACAACCTCAGCTGGCAAGGAAGCAAAGTGCCTTTCCCCCATACAAATAGCACAGTACCATGGTTGCTGACGGCTTGAGCTACGCTCTGCTCTGGGCGAGAGTTGTCGGCAGTGATGAGCACAAACCACGGCTCAGGTGGCAGTCTCGTACTTTCTGAAACCTCCACTGACTTCTCTGATTTTCACTCTTTGAATTGAGGTGCTTTGCTTAGGGCGCCTGCCCGATGGACACCACGTGGTGCTCATGTTTTGAAGATAAAAACCAATTAAAGAGGAATCTATAGCGTTGTCCCCAGCCCAGAAGTGGTGGAGCCCGCCCTCTGCAGAAGCCACTGCTCCAGAAAGCAGCAGGAGGGAGCCTCACACAGGCTCAGAAGCCCAGCGGGTGTGGCTGGCTGCCTTGGGTGCAGGAGTTGGGGCTGCTGCCTTCATGCGGGCTTGCTCTTTCGGCTTCTTGCACCCCTCTTCTCCCTGCTTTCTGGAGAAATACAGCCGCTCCCTGAGGGAAGGGAGCAAGGCCACTGCTCCAGAGCTGCTGCGGTTCACCCTCTCCTCTCTGCAGGCCCCTGGTGCCGCTGCTTCTGCGCTGAGGGAGCCTGGCCAGGTGCCTGTCCCTAGCCTGGGCCTCTGTGCGCTTGGGTGTGGAGTGGTCCTACTCTGGAAACATTAGAGAATTGGGTTAGTGGCCCTGTGTACCTGAGGAAATGCCGGTGCACTTCTACGAGGTCGTGGCAACACATTTCAGAGAGCTCAGACTTGTACCTTCTTATCGGTAAGTAAATCAGGGCAGACGACAAGCTCTCTGAGCATCAGGTTTGCCACCAACAGAATGGGGATTAAAGATACTCATAGGCTGTTGACTTCAAAGGGTTGTAAAGATAAGTGCAATTACCTACATGAAACCTTTAGCACTCTGCCTGGCACAAACGGTAGTCAGTGAATATGAACTTGGTGGTGGACATCTGTTCCTGATAGCTGGTGGCTACAATGCTAGTCTTTTAAGAAAATTACTTTTATATTTATTTATTTATTTATTTTTGGTACCAAGAATCAAACTCATGCCCTTGTGCTTGCCAGTTAGGCACTGTGCCATTGAGCTATATCTCTGGCATTATTATTTTTTTAATTTTAGAAAGAAAAAAAAACCTCAACGTAATAGGAAGGTAACGTTGGTTAACACGTTGCTTACTGTTATCTTTAAATTAGTTGCTCAGAGTATGAGATATTGGCATTGAATTGCTTCAAAAATATTAGCACAGGGGGCCTGGGGAGATAGCTCAGTAAAATAAGCTCTTGCCTGGCAAAAATATTAGCACAAACCTTTCTTTTCATTGAACTAAGAGAAGCCAGGCTTGGCGGCCCATGCCTGCAATCCCAGCACCCTAGGCACCTGAGGCAGGAGGGGTACTGCAAGTTTGAGGCCAGCCCAGGCTACAAAATGAGTTCAGGGCCAGCCTGAGCTGCATAGACCCTGTCTCAAAATAAAAAAGACCAAAAATGAAGAGAAATAAGTAGTGTATCTATCACGTGTGTATTCCTTCTTGTCTCCTTTCCCCATCCCAGCTTCTCTTTCCTTTCAGCTTCTCACACTGGGGAGACAACAGGATATTTACTAATGTGCTTCTGGTTTATTTCACTTGTCAGTGTGATCTTGAGTTGCATCCATTTACCCAGAAATGAGAATGATTCTTTGTGCCTAGTTTCTTCAGGGTTTTTATCATACAAGGGGTGCTGAATTTTTCAGAGATATTTTCTGTAGGAGACACTTCCTGGTCCTCGTTTCAGTCCAAGAAACCAATATTTGTAATCCCAAAGTTACGTTATTGGAATCCCATCAAGTTGATTCCAATCTACCACTTTCCATGCAGCCCACGGTGAAAATGAGGACACTAAATTATATTTTTAATCATCGGGGAGTCAAGGGGCTCTAGGTCCAGCCACGAAGATGGCTTTCCGGAACCAAGAGGATGACCCAGGGCCTCACCTGGTTTTTATTCAGTGAGGGAGTGGCTTGAGGACTGAGAATTGTGGGAAGTAGGTGACTACTGTGAGCTGGGCTAGGTGGGTGGCCTACATTTACCTCTGCCATATGCAGAGAGGATATGCAGAGAGAGTAATCTGCATTATATAGTATTTAATGTTTTGGGAAGTCTAGGGCTTCAGCTTTGATGTAGTGTTTCAAGCCCCAGGAAGTCATAGCCTCTATCTCGAGGCTCAATCCCAGCTGGCAGCGCGGAGTATTAGCTCTACCATCCTGTCTCCACCCGGCTCACGTTAAGGAGCAGCAGGCTTACCAGGGAAACACACACGCCACCTTCAAAGACCATCACCATCACCTCAGCTAGACCAATACACATTGCTTAAGGCCAACTGAAGGATAAACAGAAGTCCTAGCCAGCTCTGTACATAACAATACAAGGAAATAGGATCAGGCTCAGTCAAAATGGAGACAGTTGCTCTTCTTTCAAGGAGAGCTGCTGGGTGTGCCCTCCACAATTTTCTGCATCAGTTGAGATGATGATGTCATTTTAGTATGAATTCTCTTAATGTGGTGTTACTTGTCTTGGTGTATGTGTGTGCGCGTGTATGTGCGCACATGTGTGTGTGTGTGTGTGCATGCCTGTGTGTACGTGCCTCTGTGTGTGTGTGTGTGTGTGTGTGTGTGTGTAACCATTCTTACCTCCCTTGATCTTGATGGATGATCTTTTTAATGTGTTGTTGAATTCAGCTTACAAGTATCTTATTAAGGGCAGCTCCCCAGAGAAGCAGGTCTGTAGTTTCTGAGCTTGTTGCTGCGTCCGTCCAGCTGGGGTACCGCAGTGACCCTGGCCTTGTAGGATGAGTTTGGAAACGCCTTTTACCTTCCTATTGGGGTCATAGCTTGAGAGACTGGTGTTCTAATTTAATAGTAAAATTTTGAAATGAATCCAGCTCATCCTGGGCTTTTCTCTGTTGGAAAACTTAATCATTGCTTTAATTTCATCCCCTGCTATTGGCCTACTTGGGTTTCTCAGATGCTCAGATCAGTTTTGGTAGCTTGCATGTACCTAGAAATGTATCCACCTCTCGTAGAAGCTGCAGTAGGATACCGGTTTTCAAAGCAATATCCAGTAACCCTCCAGATTCCAGAGGCATCTGTTGCTGCCTGCCCTCTATCTCTCCTTGGGTTCTCTCTCCTTTGACTAGCTTGACTAAAGATTTATTAATCTTATTTATCTTTCACAGAACCAATTCCTTTCATTGATCCTTTATTATTTTAGCGTCTATCTTATTTCAGTCATGGTTTATATTATTTCTTTGCTTCTGTTGGGTCTGGTTTCAGTTTGTTTGTTTTTGTTTTTCCAGGACTTTGAGATGCGTTATTAGTTTATTTGTTTGAGGTCTCTAACTTTTTGATGGAGGTGCTCATAGCTGTCCATTTCCTCTTAGGACTATCTTCAATGTATACCAAAGATCCTGGTATGTTGTGCTTTCATTTGACTGTAGGAATTTTTAAATTTCTCCCCTGATTTCTTCAGTGACCATTCAAAAGTGAATTATTCGGGCTGGAAGGTAGTTCGGCAGTCTAAGCACCTGCCTGGCAGGCACAAGGACCCAGGTTCACTCCCCAGCACTGCATGCTGAGCTGGCCGCTGAAACCGGGTATTATGGTGCAATCCTGCAATCCCAGCACTGGGGAGGCGGAGACAGGGGCATCACTATGAGCTTGAGCTGCGCAGCAAGACCCTGTACAAATGCATAAATAAACATTTTTTTAAAAAAATCAAAAAGTGAATTATTCAACCTCCATGTGTTCATAGTTGTCTATTGTTTATTTCATTTTTCATTCTATTGTAATCCATTTAAATTGTTTGTATTTGCTAATTAATTTAAATTGGGCTCATGACTTGGGTATAAAACCTGAAACTTTGAAACTGTTGAAAGAAATCATACTTGAAGCCACAGGCCCAGGGAGAGACTTCTTGAACAGGACTGCAGTAGCACAGAAAGAAAGCAAAAACCAACCAATGCCATTGCATCAAATTAAAAACTTTCTGCACAGCAAGGGAAATAACCAACAGTGTGAAAAATCCACCTGCAGAGCAGGGAGCAGGGTTTGCCGCTACTCTTCTGAAGAGGAGCAATACCCGGGGGATACACAGTCAAAACCTAACACCAAAAAATCAAATCACCTAGTCAATAAATGGGCAGAAGGACTGAACAAACACTTCTCAAGAGAAACGCAAATGGCCAAAAAGTGTATGAAGTGTCCAGTGTCTTCAGCCATCAGAGAAAAGCAAGCGGCAGCTGCCCCGCGGTTCCCTGGTGCGAGTCAGAAGGCCACTGTCAAAAGCACAGAAAGCAGTGGGCACTGAGGGCTGCACCCAAGCAGGACGCAGGCACTGGGGGCTGCACCCGAGGAGGACACTGGCTCAGGAGCTCTTCTCCACCGCTGGGTGAATGCAGGCAGTGCCAGCCACTACGGGGACTCCTGCAGGGACCACGGGGGGCTGTCCTCTGATCCAGCCACGGCATGCCCTGGCATACAACTGCAGCAATTAGAGTCAGGGAGCTGCCAGGAGCAGCATGCCATGGTCATTGCGGCCCAGTGTATGATGACCTCAGTGTGGAATCAGTGGGTGTCTGTGAACAGATGAATAGGTAAAGAAAATGTGCATATATGCACGGTGGAATAGCGTTCAGCTATGAAAAGAATGAAATCTCATTAGCAAAAGGGTGAGTAAATCCAAAGCACCATGTTGAGTGAAATAAGCTCGATGCATAAAGACAGATAGTGCCTGCTCTCCCTGTATGTGGAATCTAAAAGGATAACAAGAAAACACAAGGGAGACTCTTATTAGACAAGAGGAAGTGAATAAGGGAGAAGGGTGGGGTAAAAGGAGAGAAATTGGGGAATGAATATGATCAAAGTGCATTTTACATATTGAACCCCTCCAATATGAAATTGGAGGAGGCTGGGGTGTGGAGCGGCTTGAGGAGGAATAATTAAACTATGTCATGTGCACGTACAAATCTGACTGAATGGAACTCACTATCTGTATAATAGGCATGCCGTAATAAAAAGTATGGAAAAAACAAAGGATGTATCGGCCAGGGGTGGTGGTATATGTCCATAATCCCAACTCTGGGAAGCTAAGGCAGGAGGAAGGAAAATCGGAATCCAGCCTGGGCAAGTTAGTGACTCAGCGACATGAGATCCTTTTTCGAATGAATGAATGAATGAATGAATGAATGAATGAATGAATGAATGAATGAGGCGGGGATGTGGATGTAGCTCAGTGTGAAATTCCTGTGCTCAATTCCCAGTACGAGAAAACCAAAAGAGACTCCGGGGAGCTGGGCGATCCTTGCAGTGGCACTTGGCTCTGCCCTCACTCACCGCCACGCTCCCCAGCTGTCCCGTGGGGCAGAGCTGGCAATGAATGAGCCTGTGGTGGGCATGGCCTGTCTGCCTGTCCTCTGCTCCCACCCTTCAGGAAGCCTGAGGCGTGCGTGGTGCTCCACTGGAAACATAAAGCACATTTTGTTCGTCCGTCAATCGTTGATATCCCTGCCGTAAAGAATAACCCAGAGACATTTCAGGTAAGTGGGTGCACACTCCTCAGTGAAATAAATCAGATCCACACGTGTAGACATTGCGTTACTTTTCTTGTGTGAGAAGTCAGAAGCACAAATAAAGACCAAAATGGATGATAGATCTAAGAAGTCAGAAGAAAAATGCTCAAAGGGGAAGGGGAAGGGAATCAAGGAGGAAAGAGGGAATTAACAAGTGTTAAGTCCACAGTGATGATGGTAATCATTTGGGACAGCATACATGCACTAATAAGAAAAGTAAAAAATAGGGAGGGGCCGGGAGATAGCTCAGTAGAATACGAGCTTGCCTGGCAAGCTCAAGAGCCTGACTTCAATCCCCAGCTCCGCAAAAAGTAAAAAATAAAAATAAAATCAATCTCCAGTTGCAAAAACAAGAACAGCAAACAGACAGCTCTAAGACATGATGAGGAAGGTGACAGGGCCGTGGAGTCAAGCAGTTCTGTTCCAGAGCCCAGATGCAAGGCAGGTGGGCAGGTGCCTCCCTGCTGTGGTGGGGGTGGCGGTGGGGATAGGAGGGAGTGGGGGAGGGGCTTGGAGCCAATGGGACTAAAACAATGAATTCGCAGTGTCAGCCCGTCTCTATCTCTGACTTAATCTTGGTGTCCCAGTTCCTGCTTTTCTAGGAGCTTTCTGCCTTGACAGGAGTTAGAAAGGCAAATGTCAAAACCTCCTCCGAACAAGGGTCTGAATTCAGTCCTGGGTTCTGCAGAGGTCATGGGAGTGACTCAGCCACTTTCTCACTGGAGAGCAGAGCTCTAGAACTGAAAGGCTCGGTATCGATCCACCCCATCTCCTGGAGCTTTAACTTCAGCCTGACCCGGCTGTCCACGAGGGAGGTCATAGCAGTGCACTCTGGCCTAGGGAAGGGCTCCAGGCCCACAGTGCAGCCCTCCTATCAAAGCCCTCAGAGCAAGGAGATACAAGCCTGTTTGTGGATAATAAAGGTCCCCTTCTGCTCCTTATCTTCTCTCATTAGGTGATCAATTGACATTTGATCCCAGGTAATTCAGGATTTATTGCCTTGTTTCTTTCTCCCAGCAGTGCACACCTTTTGGAGAGGGCGTTTGGGAGCAGGCTGGACTGAAGATCACCGGGCTGGGCTGCTTCGCCTTCCGCACAACCCCAGCTTCAGGGGCGGCGTGGATGTGGGGTGCATACCTGAAGCCCTCTTCCCAGTGAATCGGCTTTCCAAACCTTTAGCTTTGTCTTTCATGTTTCATTGAAGAGAGAAATCTGTAGCATCCAAAATGCAGTGGAAGGCGAAAACTTATGTGATCTGAAGAGAAACCAGAGTATTAGAGAAAAAGAAAGGCTGCAAGGTCAGCCAACATTTTGGCCCTAGCCTTTCAAGGTCAGTGAAGACTCAGGACACAGGAGAACCTGTACTGTAACATCATGGAACTCAGCAGTGCCCCAAATTTTCTGATCAAGGAGATTATGGGGCCACAAAGGAATGGATTGATGATGTATAGTGTACCTAAGGAGAGTCACATGGAGAGAAAACGTTCTCTCAGGCTTCCACAGAGAGCAAATTGGTCAAGCAATGGCCGTGACTCATCCACATGGCTGACACTGACAAGTGATCTACAAAGTGAGGTGCAGGGTTATAGGATAAACCCTGAGGGTGCCTGACTGACCTTATCTGATACAAAAGTTACATTTCTTGTTATATAGGTCTTGCTTTAACTTGGTCTTAACCATCCAGCAGAAAAGTATAAAAATGGAGGTATATAAAGTCATATTAATATAATGAGCAGTGAATGGCTCAAGTCAACAACTTCAGTGGATAACCCACTTCTATTGTGGACTGCTGATCTGTGTTGGATTGTTTTATTTAAAAATATATATATATATAATTAGCTATCCATGTTTTGAAAATCTGTAACATGTATTGTTGTATGTTACCCTGTTTATGTCATTTTTTCTCTTTGTTTTTGCTTCTATTTTTCACTCTTCAAGCTAAAATAAAAATAAATAAATTTAAAAAATGCAATGGAAAGGGCCGCGGAGATAGCTCAGTGTTCTAAGTGCCTGCCTAGGAGAGCACAAAGACCCACGTTTGATCCCTGGCACCACAGGCCCTGCCGGCCCTGCCCCTGGCAGTCTGGTGATGCTGTAGGAATGCGGATGGAAGACAAAGCCAAGGAGTCACCCTGCCTTGGGACAAACCCTCAAAGGGTCCAGAGCGCTGTAAGGGAGGTCAGAAATAAAGGCCAGCATAGACAGGTACAGGGAAGAAGCGGCCTGTGTCCTTCTGGTCAGTAGGAATGAGAATTTATGTTCCTCGCGCTCTCGGCACAAGCTGTGCTTCTCTAGATGCGCGGCGGATGAAATCTAGTGATGTGATGCTGGCCCTGCTCAGAGGACAGGCAGACCCAAGCCATCTCTTCCTGCTGGTCCTCCCACCCACGCCTCCGTGCTCAAGGTCTGGCCATCAGTGGAATCTGAAGGATAATTGCAGCTCATGGTCAAAGTTGCAAAACACACCAGGAAACAGAACACACTGAGAGAATTAACAGGGCTCTCACAGAAGGCTTCAGACCCTAAAATTGTCAAACACAATATTAAAAAAAACCTGATAGGCTTTGAGAAATAAGAGAGTTTAGAAAATAAGCAAGTAACAAGAGGTCATAAATCATTAAGATTCTCAGAGAACCAGAAAGAATTTTGAGAAACAAAAATAATGTGTTGAATTTCAGTAGATATATTAAGTAGCAGATTGGAAATAGCTGGAGATAAAATTAATAAACTGGAGGTTTGAGTTGAAAAAATCGTGAGCCTGTAGTGTTTAGACCAGAAAGAGAAAGATCTGAAAGTATTAAAGGTTAGGAGTATGACAGGGAAAATAAAAAAATCAAATTATGCCCAATTAGAGTCCTAGAAGGAACAGGAGGGCAGAAGAAGCACTGTTCAGAGACAGTGCTCGGTGTGCTTCCAGAGCGACCGAAGAGTCGGCTTTAACTTCAGGAAGCCCAGGGAATGTTTAGGAGGACACTGCTTCATCTTTTTTATTAGTAAATGTCTGTAATATGTGACAGCTCATTTGTTTAGGGGCCCAGGAATATGTTTAGAACATATTTTGACCATTAAAAAAAAGTTTTTAGGGGCCGGGTAGATGGCTTAGTGGAATATGGGTTTCCCTGGCAAGCGCAAGGGCCTGAGTTCAATCCCCGGTTCCACAAAAAAAAAAAAGTTTTTAAAGAATGTTTTACTTACTTGGCACAGGGTCTCGCTATGCCGCTCGTACTGCCCAGCACTGGGATTACAGGCATGCACCACCACGCCTGGTTTGGTGCCTGGCACAACGCACCCAGGGTCCCAGTGCTGGCACAGCGTGGAGTACTGGGGACCAACCCAGGTCCTCACACTCGCCAGGCAGGCCTTTAGACTGCCCAGCTATCTCTCCAGCCCTCTTGACCATTTTAGAACTCTCTGCCCTCTGTCCCTACCCTACCCCTTCCTTCTTCCCTTATTCCTTTTCTGTCTCCAGGAATGTCTGTCTCCCTGTTTTCTATCACCTCTCCCTTATTTTGCTCTTTAATTTATTTATATTATTCTCATGTAAGAGAAGCCATGCAACATTTACCTTGCTTCAAGTTCAGCTTTTAAAAAGTCACATCTATTTGATATAATTCAGGTATAAAAAATAAGTAAGCAGCTACACTCTTTACTGATAAGAGACATCTGCTAAAATAATATCTATAAATATAATATCATGTATGCACCTTGTACTATTTTCAAAACATTATGAAAATAGTTTGCAATGTATTAATTTATCGAATCCGTCCTTTTTTTTTTTTTTCTAATCCGTCTTGTTAAGGTGTCTTGAAATTGTCTGATTGATATTTGTACTTCAATAAAATAAAAAATAAATTAAAAAAAAAAAAGTCACATCTAGGAAACTAACCGCCCAAAGAGAGAGGGACAACTACGAAAGCTGCCGAGGAGAGCCACGGCCTACAGTGAACAGCAAGTAGGCCGAGGGCTGGCTTTTCCACAGCCATCAGAAACACACAACACCAAGGCAAAGTGCTCGGTAAGGCAACAAATCCGAGTAGGACAGAAACCGTGACAAGTTGTAATGAACATTTGGTGCAGGGTCTCAGAGCTCGGGCTTAGTGACCTCCTGTCTTCAGCCTCCCCAGCACTGGGATCACAGGCCTGTGCCACCACACCTGGACCCTGTCGCCGGTTCAGTGCACCCAGGGCGGGACCAGCATGGCATGTAGCGCCAGGGATCAAACCCCAGTCCCTGAGCTTACCTAAGCAGGTGCTTAGTCCTCTGAGCTATCTCGCTGGCCCTAACAGATTGAATTTTAAAACTCAGATCCTTGTAAATAGAATGTCATGTCTGCAACTTGTACAACAAATAACCACTAAGAAAACAACATGCAATGTATTAATTATTAAATCTGTCCTACTAATTTCGATTGAAACTGTCTCATTGCTATTTGTTTTTCAGTAAAATTATGGGGAAAAAACTCAGATCCACTCTAAAATTTCAACAGGAAGGTAAAATAACTTTATTTATTTATTTATTTATTTTTTATGGCACCAGGGATTGAACTCAGACCCTTGCACTTGCCAGGGAAGTGCTTATTCTACTGAGCCATCTTCCTGACCCCTGGTAAAATAACTTTTAAACTTATATGTATTTAATAACAGAGCCTCAAAAAGATAAAGCAAAATGACAGAGGAATAAGAATTCAAACTCACAATCACAGTGAGAAATTTTAACATGTAGCTCTTGGAAAGTGAGACAGTAAGTAAACAACAAAAAATGAAAATAGACAGGTAGCAGGCTTGATTTGATCTTCATGTATAGGACATCCCACACGACAAGTGAAGAGTAAGTGTATTTTGCACTCTGCAAATCGGCCCTATGTTAGGGTTAGCAGTAGGCTCAGGGGTTGTTTTCGTGTTAGTTGTACTCTTTAACAACAACTGAACTAAAAAGAAACAATATCAAACAAAACAGACTAAACTCTGCCGTGGTAGCAACAGCAAAACTAGAGGGGCCTGACATGACAAAAGCTCAGTTTGGGGTTCAGGTTGCACACATAGCTCCAGGGCAGCTGCTGCCCCCATAAACAAGCCAGGTGCAATGGTGCCCACCTGCACTCCCAGCTGCTTGGGAGGCCAAGGCAGAACCCAGGTGCAATGGTGCCCACCTGCACTCCCAGCTGCTTGGGAGGCCAAGGCAGAACCCGGGTGCGATGGTGCCCACCTGCACTCCCAGCTGCTTGGGAGGCCAAGGCAGAACCCGGGTGCGATGGTGCCCACCTGCACTCCCAGCTGCTTGGGAGGCCAGAGGCAGAACCCGGGTGCGATGGTGCCCACCTGCACTCCCAGCTGCTTGGGAGGCCAAGGCAGAACCCAGGTGCAATGGTGCCCACCTGCACTCCCAGCTGCTTGGGAGGCCAGAGGCAGAACTTTGAGATCAAAGCCAGCCTCAGCAACTTAGTGAGACTCTGTCTTAAAACAAAATAAAAAGGGACGGAGATGTAGATCAGTAGTAGAGGGCTTGTCTAGCACGTGCGGACCCCAAAGAGCACAGGATAACTCGGCATAGGTGAGAATCGCAGCAAGCAGAGCCTGGGCCCAGGGCTCGAGGTGGGAGAGTTCTCTGAGGAAGCAAAGTGCTTAATGAGTAGAGTAGGGGGTGCAGGACAGAAGAACAGCTAGCTCTGGTGGGTGCAGTGGGGCAGGATAGTGTTTTCCAGTAAAAGGCAACGAAGCAGCATGAGGCAGGACACAGGCCTGGTGGGTACCAGAAGGTTAGGGAACCAGAGGGACCCTTTAACATCACCTAACACCAGCCTTACTGACACTGGGTAAACGACAGCCTCTAACTCATCTTGTAAGGCTGGTAGCGTCCCATGCAAACCCTAGCAACAATGGGTTCACAGGGGAAAATAGTGAACCAGTTTTACTCATTAATATAGACAGAAGGGGCTGGGAGATGGCTCAGTAGAATAAACACTTCCCTGGCAAGTGCAAGGGCCTGAGTTTAATCCCTGGTTCCGCCAACAAAAGAGACAGAAGAGCCTTAGACATAACATTTAGAAAATCAAGCCCAGCAGTGCATAAAACATTAACAGATTCAGAGGTGAATTACATGATTATTTAAAAAATACCCCGAGAAAGTGTTCAGCAAGGAGCAGCGTTAGTTCTTGATTAAAAAGAAGCATTTACCAACTTGGTGTGGACAGGACCTTCCAATTTGGATTAAAACAGAGAAAGCAATGTATTGAACGATGAAATTCAGAAATAATTCCACCAAGATCTAGAGCCAAGAGTACTCATTATTCCTGGTTTTATATCTGAAGCACCAACAAGCTGATGTAAGGAAATGAAATGAAAGGTTAGGGTTAGAAAGGAAGAGACAAAGCTTCGCTGTATTAGGTGTTGTGATCATGTTTGTAGAAAGTCCCGGATGACTTACAAATAAATTAGAATTAGTAAGAATTTAACAAGAATGCTAGATACAAAACTAACAGGTAAAGTACATTTCTATGTGTCACTATCTGATAGAAAATTTAAATGAAAAGAAGTAATATTAAAAAGTTCCTAGAAATGAAGTATAACAAGATGTTTTCAAGCTTTTCTTTTTTTCTGCAGGGCCTCCAGAGTCTCGCTACACAGATTGGACTCCGTGATTCTCCTGTTTTCAGCTTCCCACATGCTGGGATTATAGGCACACACCACCACACCCAGTCTCAGCTCACCTGGGGGCCACCATGGCATGTTGGGGATCGAATTCAAGTTTTTCATGAATAAAATTCCATAGAAACTAAGAGAAGATCATGTATATGGAAAAATATACCATGTTTTTGGCTAAGGAGACTCAATACAATAAAAATGCCAATTATTTATAGTTTAATTGTGAATGCAATGTAATTAGAAGAGAAATCCTAGCAAGGCCTTTCTTGGAAATGGATAAGCTATTTCTAAAGTTTTTGAAAGTCAAAGTGTCACATCATCTCCGCAGCTGTGAAGCATCTGCATATGTAGACAGGGCCGAGGCCTCTGGAGGCTGAGACTCAAAGGGGGCTACAGGTACCCCGGTGCTGCTTGCCCAGACGCCTCTGGCTAAATGCACGTCCTAGGCAGTGGCAGGACACTCAGACCATCTGCTAGCCTCAGAGCCAGGGGCTGCTCCCTGGTGTGGACTGACTTGAAAGACTACCACTTGGGTCTTAGTTAATTGTTACTCAGTGTGTTGTTTCTTGGCTCTCAACTGCTGGCCAAATAACAAGTTTTGTAAATAAAATTAAAAGAAAAATGAAAGAAAGAAAATCAAGTATCAAAGACAGATGAAGCATTTGTTACAAAAAAATTATTTTTAAAAAAGCAACAATATGAATTCCCTCTGCGAGCATCACGTCAGCGTAGTTAGAAGGATTTGCATCAGGGGCCTAAGGGAAGCTAGAGGGCCACAGAGCAGAGCCGAGACCCAGGCACATGTGCTGGCCACTCGGCTGCCCGGCTGGCATCATGCAGGAAGAGGGGCACCGCTGACTACAGCTGAAAGCTTCCTTCTGTGTGGAAGAAGGAACTAGAGCTGTACTTCAAACACAAAGCAACTCCACACTGACGAAGGACTGCGAAGGAAAAGTGCAAACCTAGAAAGGCTCCCAGAAGACCCTAAGACGGGAAGGCACCGTGAGGGCTTGGCAATCAACAGGGATTTCTCTTCTGTGTTCAGACAGAATCCAATAGTCATCATTTGTTTTAAGATTTGGATCATTCCAACTCTGGCCATAGAGAGCTTGCCCTACAAAGAGCTCCAGGCTGAGCATGAGTATTCCCACCCCCTAAAACCAGCTATTCCTCCTGGAAGTTTTAATTCCTTTTATTAGAGAATGGCACTGGGAATTAAGATGACGGGCAGCAGGAATGCTTGATGTCATTGGGGTACTCTTGCTTCCGGATCCTCTCAGCAGACGAAGCTGAGAAATATACAACGCATGGCACACGCGTGTGCAGACCCCACCTGGAGGGACTGCTGTATCTAGCCACATGTATCTGTAGTAAGCCAAACATGGATTTGTATTCATTTCTCTAACCTCACTCAGAGTCACAAAATTCATTGCAATTTTGTTTTTGTTTTTTGCTTATTTGTAACCTGTCTGATAATGAGTTGCTCAGCTGATGCTCTCCACCTTTCATAAATAAATACCCATGATAAAGAAATATTATAGGAGAGAGCAGATGAATCTCCCATACTGAAGAACCCCAAGCAGTTTGTGCAGCTAGGGAGACGGGGCCTCGCTCCCTGCCCGCTAGAACTGTAGGTATGTCAGGATTTCACTCTGACACGCACGTCACAGAATAAAGCAGCAAGCAGGGAACGCAAGCTGGCTGTGGAGAGCTGACACACACTCCCCTTACCAGGCAGTCAAGACAACGGTGTCAGCAGCCAACAGTCATTAATGGTGTGCACCCTTGATGTTGGAAGTGGCACTTTTCACCTCTGCAGTCATCTTATCTAAAACCCATAATTCCTGTCTAAGAGCAGACCAAACCCAACTCGAAGGACGTTCTAGGAAATACCTACCCAGTTTTCCTCAAACTACACAGGCAGTCGGCAATGGGGGAAACTGGAGGGGCTGTCCTGGTGGAGAGGAGCTCAAGGGGATGTGCGGGTGAAAAGCAACGTGCAGTCCTGAGTGAAATGCAAAGCAAGGAAACCAAACTCCATGTGCAGTGTGGACTTTACCCAGCCGTCGTACATTGAGATCTCTATTCCCAGGCTGTGATAAATGTGCCCCAGCAATGTAAGAAGCTGACAGTGGGTGTGGTGCGTGAGGGCTCTCTGGACTAACCTCTGCAGCTCCTCTATAAACCTACAACCATTCTAAAATAAAAGATTTATTGAACTTTCAGGAAAGGAATTCTGAAGGTAGAAAGGGGAAAAAAAAAAAACTAAAGGAGAAACAGATCAAAAAGTAGAACAAGATATTTGCAACATGATGGCCAATATTAAAGATATACAAAGGACAGCCCCAAAACAATAAGAAAAACACAAATTGTCTTATAAAAGATGTGAAGATTCAAGTAGATGTTTTATGATAGAAAACGCAGAAATGTTCCCTAAATATATGGGGGCAGAGGAGTCCAACCTTGTTAGTAATGGAAAATAAAACCACAAAAAATATCACTTCACACTGCTCAGATGAAAAAAAATCAGTCAATTCAAAATTGTAACAAAAATAGGGGCAAGAAGAGCCCTCAGGAGAAATCTGAACACCACAGAGGGCAGCTGTCACCAGCAAATGCTGGCATGCTCCCCCCTGCAGCTGCACAAGTCCACTCCATTTACTTATTTATTTTTTATTTTTTATTAATAGGACAGTTTCAATAAGTAATACATCGTACATTGTTATCTTCTTGGTGGTTATCCATAGTACAAGAAGCAAATAGGACATCCTGCCCAAAAACTATTAGTACAAATCTTTGTACTCATTGAATTAAGCGAGAGTAGCTGTATATCTATCCTGACTATTCTGTATATACAAATACAAAATGGTCCTTCCTATGTAGCCCCTTGTTTGGTTTAGTCTTGTTAGAGATGAGTATTCCATTGGCATCTAAATACTATAGGTGAATGAATGTAGCAAAACAACCCAACACAGTCCAGCAGTCCACAATAGTAGTGGGTTATCCGCAGAAGTTGTTGACTTGCACCTTTCACAGCTCAGCATGTTAATATGGCTTTACTTTATGTATCTCGCTTTTATACTTTTCTGCTGGATGTTAAGACCAAGCTAAAGCGAGACCTATATAACAAGAAATGCAACTTCTGTATCTGATAAAGTCAGTCAGGCACCCTCAGGATTTATCCTCAAACCCCGTACCGCACTTTGTAGATCCTTTGCCAGTGTCAGCCTTGTGGATGAGTCACGGCCATTGCTTGCCCACTCCAATTCATGCACTTTCGGGAAATTGGTTTATTTGTACCAGAAGACAAGGACAAAAATACTTAAGATTATTTATCACAACCAATTAGTCTTTGGAATAAAAGAGCTGTCTGTCAATGGAATAATGAATAAACTGTAGGATTTCAAACAGTGGAATACCACGTGGCTGCCAAAAACGCGAGCCCCATCAACAACAACCTACTTTCATTCTGTGAGTCTCAAAGACCCAAAATTGAGGAAAAGAGCAAGTGACAGAGATTCTACACAGACTGGTTTCGTCTAATGTTCTACCCCTGCAGAACTGGACAGCCTAGTATTTAGGGGTCCACACGCAGGTGACCGGGAGGAGGAACGCAAAGCTGCGAGCGGAGATGAGCCGAGTGGAGATAAGGTCCATTTCTCGATGTAGGTGGGAGGCTTTCCTTCCCTGGGAGGCTCAGCGCGTGTGTCAGGTGCCTGTGCCTCACTATCCAATACAACCGACTTGCTAATGAGGGATGGACTGCGAAGCAAGCTCCGCAGACAGCAAGCTCATGGTGGGTGTGAGCGGGGAGCATTCAGTAGGTGAAGCTCTTTCCTATTTCTCACAAAGTCTGACCTCAATATACAGACCACCAAATTTCTCCTATTAGGTTTGTATTCAAGGACACGCAGTTTCCCCGGACTTTCCACTGTAGGCTTTCCCATCGGTCATCCTGCGGCTTTCTGCAATCTGGGGCTCATGCCGCTTCCAGAGCCTGGTGACGCTTGCCACTCTTCACTGTTGCTCTGGGGCCTGATCTTTCAGCATTCCAGCCCTGCTGGCCCTACTACCCAGGTCTGGGCTGTTACCCGAGGCTGAAGACCTGCGCGGACATGTGCCCTCCTGCAGGCACCCATGTCTTTATTGTTCTATTGTTCTGTTTTCTTTTCATAACAAAGTAAACATCAGCTCACAAGTTCACATCTAGGCCTAGGATAAAAGGGCTTCTCTCCCCCACATCACCTCCCAACTCAACACGCTAACGATCGATGTTTTGCTTCCATAATTCGAGAATATAGAATAGCGTTTAAATGCTGTGGCTCTGGGTGCAGCTGGACTCAGGTTAGAATCTTAGGTCTTTCACATAATAACTGTCTGACCTTGAAGAAATTTTTCAACCTCTCATCCCCACTTTCTTCTCTAAATAATGAGGTGAAATTTTTCTACCTCAGAGGTGTCACAAAGATGTAGTAGGAGTGGAGGTAGCGATAGGTGTCAATTACTGTTGCTTTGTGTCTTTGTGTTGCAGGAGGCCAAGTTTACAGTCCCATGTAAGGCCTTCCTTGTTAACTAGTTAACTTGCTAACCAGCAATATGTCTTTTTAAATTTACTTGTTTGGTACAGGGTCTCATTACACAGCTGGGACATGTAGTGATCTTCCTGTCTCAGCCTCCCCTGTGCTGGGATTACAGGTGTGCACCACCACACCAGGATCAGTGGCCAGCACGGTGCGCCCCGTGGCGGGGGCCAGCCTGGCATGCGGTACCAGGAAGCGAGCCCGAGCCCTGGCACTTGCCAGGCATGCGCCTAGCCAACCAAGCTATCTCCCCAGGCCTTCGGGCTCTTCTTGCTTTCAATTTCAGTGCCTTTGGCCAAGCTTGTGCCCACTCACTTCCACTCCCTCGAGCGGCCAAGAACTAACAAACCTTTACTTTTAACTCTGGGGTTCTGGCAGAGAACCTCATCTTGCTCTTATCCGCAACAGAAGAACCTCAATTTGTTTGCCTTTCCCTGTCATTCAATCCTACTGGTTTTAGCCAGTAATAAAAACACCAACAGTCAAGAAGCAGATGGCAATAAAATGTCTCAAACGTACAGAAACAATTCACATGAATAACCTTTATAAACTTAAAAAATAGCTTACGATCATGAGGGCATGTTTGCGATGCGCAGTAAAGGCCCACAGAGGACTGAAAGGCAGCGCTCTTCCACCTGCGAGCTGAAATCCACACTGCTACCCCGGAGAGATCTTGTTTGCCATCATAAGAACGCAGATTCCCCCAAGAGGCTGCCCGCACTTGGAGAGGCTTTGCAAGCTCTGTTCTGCAGCAAAGCAACTCTATGGGCTGTTGGTACCTTTGTGCCAGCCTATAGGGCTGGGTGGACTTGGCCCTTGGCTGCTCTGCAAATCTCACCGAACATGCAAAAGTCCACCTCAAACCCAACCCCTCAGGACTCACCGGCCCCTTTGCCTGGACACCCTTCCCAGGTCCTCACATAGCTGGGTTCCTGCCATTAGATCTCAAATTGATCATCCTTAGAGTCTTCCCTACGTTGTGGGTTGGGGTTTTTCCAATGTGAACAGTATACTACAGGACATGTTTTATAATAGTATTTTATAACAAATCACCCAAGAATCACGTACTACAAGTGAAGGAAATCTATTCACACACTAAACACTAAAGAAGGCCAGCTGAGGGCTTAGCTCTTGTAACAACACCTCCCACCAGTCCAACTGGGGGTCTAGGGCAGCCCACAACAAAGTCTCATGCAGGCCCACCTCATGGATCTGTGCTGGGAAGGCGCAAAGGTCAATGGAGGAAGCTAGGAAGTCTGTGCCAGCAGGATGAAGGGTCTGTGCAGCAGGCTGAGGATCTGCACCGGAGCCAGGAAGCGATGCTCAAAGTAGGCACCAGAGCTCCCCCAAAGTTACAACAGCCATCCTCAGCCACACTGAGGTCCCGAGCTCCTCCAGTGATGAGGAAAGCCGAATCCCATCAGGAAAGCCAACGTGACAAGCTTCATGAGGCTGAGCAGAGCACCATCTTCCCCTCCAAGGGCAGAAATCGATGCTCAAGATGAGGACCCAAGCTTCTCCAAAGCCCACCAGGAAAGCCAGCATGACAAGGTCCTCCAGCAGAACAGCCTAAGAGAACCAGCAGCTTCCAGCAGCTCCAACAGCTGCTCCAGACAGCATGCCAACCAGTGTTGCAGCAGCTTCTCCTGTTCTGCCTTTCTGTTGCTGGCAGCAGCCTCAGGTGGGCCTCCTGCACTCAGCACCTCTCTAGATCAATTCAGTGGGCTGTGAGGAGCTGCCCACCAGGTAGCTGTCCTATGTACCCAGCTAAAAGTAGAAACACTTATGAAAATCCTGAAACTGCAAGGGTTACTAGTGTGCAATCTGCTCTTCTGATGAGAATGAAAATTAAAATCTAAGCCTAAGCTCTTGCACTTAGAATTCACTTCTGGCACATTGTAAGAACTCCATCAATGTTTGCATGAATTAAACAACATTAACTAGATTTCTTTGATATGTTTTCCAGGGCTCAGTATGCAAATCAATGTTAGAGGTCCTCAAGCAGAAGGCAATGTATGCAGGGTTTCCCAGAACTATGAAAAGACACTGCTTTAGGGCCCACAAGTGTTGTGCCTAAGTGAATTTTAGGCTCTGTCTGAAAATTGGTACAGTGAGGTAGGGTTGGGAGTTTCTGTGAGACCACGAACAAAGATAAGCAGTTAGGGGAAGCAGTGCCGGAAATGATCCTAGAAGAAACCAGTAGTGGGATTTGTCTTGAAGTCTGGCTAATGGGTCGCCCCAGGGATGTGTTTATATTACGGATTTTCTTGTCCATTTATTCCTAGTGTTGGATTTGTTTGCTTTTGCTGAGCAAAGTTCCCACCCTCAGTACACACACACACACACACACACACACCTTATACACCTCCAATAAGTGCTCCAAATTACATCCTAGCAGGCAAATTAGAATGTAACTAGCGAGGATGTCATTTTGTCACTAGCAAGGATTCCTGTGCCTGTGACATTCTGGCTGTTCTTTATGCTCTGTGTGTGTGTGTGTGTGTGTGCACACGCGTGTGTGACCAGGAACTGGACCACCTAGAGCCTTCACACTGAGCTATATCCTCAGTTCTTTTTTTACTTTTTATTTTGGGACTGGATCTCGCTGGACCATAAATTTCCTGGGCTAGGCTTGGACTCAAGATCTTCCCACTTTTGCCTACCATAGATGGCTGTTCCGCACTAAAATACCTCAGCCGTTTCCTCTCTCGGCATCCTCTCAGGACCAAAGCCCGGGCAGCAGGGCTGTGTGTGCGCTCTTCCGGGGTCAGCACTGGACTGTCTTGCAAACGTCTTTCTGAGCCCTTTGACTACTTCCATCTGGGCAGGGGGGAGACGAGCTGGGAAGGCGGGGAGAAAGCTGCTGTCTGGGGGAATTAAAGTGGTACCTCATCCTTATCTTGGATGAACTGCAAATGAGTTCAGCACTTTAATTTGCTTGAAAAATAGTTTTGCTAAATGATTCTAAATTGGCCTAGCAGTTCAGAGGAAAGGAAAATGGTTTTTCAGAAATAAGGTATTTAAAAAACCTATGTACTGGGTGCAAAAGTATTATGATTAACTTTAAAAAGCAAGCATGATCCAGACTTTTCTGGAAGGGGAGTTTAGAAGCTGCTCCCTGTGGCCCTGGTGAGAGGGACTTGGGTGGAGGGAGAATTTTTACCTTTTATCTTTCTGCTTAGCTGGGTTTTTATCATGGCTGCATGTTACTGTTTAAAACAATTACTACAACCAAAAAGAGGTACTGTTTCCACCGAGCGGCCTGCCTCCACGTTGGTTCCTGGTCCCTGGCCAGGAAGAGAAGGAATAGGAACCGGGGCCTGGGGCAGGAAGCAAGGGCCGCCTCACCCCTGGGGGTTCCTGGGCAAGCCCTTGCCCTCCCCAAGGGCACGACCAGGCCTGCTGCCTGAGGGCAGGAAGGACCAGGACGCTCACTCCACTAGGGCAGGCCCCAGCTCTGCTTGGAAACGTTAGCTTTTGACTTCCAGAGAGAGCAAACAAGAGCCGTGCGCTAGTTGGTACACTGTGTCAACTTGGCTGAGCTAAATAAACGTTTCCTTCCTTCATTCGGAGAGAGTTGGGTATTTGTCCCAGCAACAGAGTTTGGTACCGAGAGCGGGGCGGTTGCTGTGGCTACACCTGACAATGTGGATGACAGAGCTTTGGCAATGGACTATGGAAAGAAATAAGAAAGGTCAGAGATGTCGCCTACAATCAAAGTGCTGAAACAGCTTAGGCTGTTCTGTTTGGGAGCTTCTGGCCAGAGCTCAGACCAGAACGCTGGTAGGAGGCCTGACTGTAAGGACCAGGCTGGGAGGTTTCTGCTGGAAAGGACAGCCTTGGTTGTTGGACTGTGGATGACTTGTGTTACGGCTTGGCAGAAGGTTTAGCTGCATTTTGCTTCTATCCAGAGACTTTGCCTGAGACTGAGATTAAGCACAGTGGACTAGTTAATCTTGAAAAAGAAATTTCAAAGCAGCCAAATATTGGGGCAGTGGCGTGGCTGCTGTTGGGGGCTTTTAGCCAGATTTATGTTAAGAATGAAGAGCAAAGAGCCCAGAAGGGTGATTTAAAATGTTGTGAGTTTGGCCAGAAAGAAAGTGCCAGGAAGGCTGTGGACTGTGAGGACAGAGCTGAGAGGATCTCCCCTGCTGAGAAGGAACAGGAGAGCAGATGAGGTGTGCTGAGGACATCAGGGAGGGGGCAGGTTCTTGCCCTTTGCAGCCTCAGAATTGCAAGTGCTTTGCCTTGAGGAGAAAGCTGCAGAGCCCCATGTTCCAGAATGCAGGTGGCGGCCACACCAGGTTCCATAATGGCGCCAGCATGGAGAATTTGTTCCTAGGAATCAGGGTCAGAGTGCTCAGCCATCCAGCACTCGACCCCTACATCCAAGAGCAAGGGAAGCCTGGCTGTTGTTCCAGCTGGCAGCAGACCTTGGCATCATCCACGTGGCAGTGGTTTTAAGCGCATTTAGAATGCGGGAGTTCTGAGGTTAAGGCTTCCACCTCGACTTCAGAAGAAGAAGGCTTGGGAGGCCAGGCAGTGTGCCCCTGAGAGAGTAGCGTGTGAAGCTGTGAATGAGAAACCTATTCAGCAGAAACCTCAGAAGTTTGGAAAAGCCAGAAATGTGGATGGTCTAAGAAAAGCTGCAAAAAGTGAGCAATGCAGGCCTGTGAGAAAAGCTGTGGGAGCTACCAGCAGGAGTGTCATAAGGCTTTGGAGCTCAGACTCTGTACAGGGTGCTTTGGGTGGTCCTTGGGGAACTACAGGACTTAACATTTGCCCTTCTGGACTTTGGGTTTGTTTTGGTCCCAGCTGTTTGTATCCTGCTGTGTGTACCTTTTGGAATGGTAATGTTTGTCTTGTGCCTTTGCATGTTGGAAGTGTTTAGCCTTTCATTTGTAGGGGGCCCACAGCTAAGAATTTGCCTTAGACCTTGGAAGCTTGGGATTTGGACTTTTCAGTGTTGCTGAAACTGTTAGGACTTTGGCAGCTCTTAGAGATGGACTAAAATGTCTTTTGCATAAACAGGTGTGCATGAGTCTTTGGAGGGCCAGGGGCAACATGTCATGGTTCTAATGTTATACAGTGTTCAAGCTGTAAAATGCTTAAGTGTGTCTATGTACCTGGAAATTGAAGCATATGTCCAATTGCCAAGTGGACAATGGGTAGATTGTGTTAGCTGATACATCGTGTCAACTTGGCTGAATAAACCTTTCCTTTATTCATTTTGTCCCAGCCACCAGTAAAAAGTAATTAAGACATGCTGAATATGAAAATTTTCCAAGTAGCATTTGATGATGAATAGGGCTGCCAAGAGAGCTTAGCGCACTAAGCGCCTGCTTAGGCGAGCGAGGGACCAGGACCATGGCCACTCTGGCCCTGCCACTGGGCATGCAAGAAGTTGGATGAATAAGGGGGAAGAGGAAGAAAAGGAAGAGGAGGAGAAAGAAACTTTAAAAAATTAAGTGACCCTAGTACTCTCAATAGTTTTATAGAAATATCATCCTTCTGACTTTTTGTTAGGCCCTTGTGTCCTCTCCATCTTTCTCTTACTTTTCCTCTCTTCCTCCCCTTTCCTTCCTTCCTCCCTTCCCTCCCTCCTTCTTCCCATCCCTCCTTCCTCCTCCCCTCCCTCCGTCCTTGCATCCTTCTTGTCTTTTAACAAGTACTTATTGAACACCTACCAAGTCAAAGACATTGTTTTCAAATGAAAGGTACAAAGATGACTAACACACAGTTCTTATCCCCGGAAGCCACGAGAGCGAGGCACGGTAGGGTTAGGGCACAGCTGCCATAGCCGCCAGCCCCTAATGCCACCCTAACCTCTAGGCCTTCATACAGCAAAAGCGAGGTAACTCTGGTGTGCCCAATCTAACTATGCGGCCCTCTCCAGGCAGAGCATCACCTGGCTGGTGGCAGAAAAGTTCATCTCTGGGACTTGGGCAAGCGGAGGGCACGGAGGGGGAAACTGGTCATCTCCCAGAACTGCGGGGGGCTTGGCTCACCGCCAGCGGGGAAACCTGGGCTCGGCTGAGTCCAAGACCAGCAAGCTGGCAAGCGGGTTCTGCCCCAGGGCCACAGATAAGAGTTCCCCACCTCTGCTGCACCTCAATTTTGGCCTTGTGAGATATTCACCAGGAAGCCCAGTGGAGCCAGCCTGGACTTCTGGGCCACAGAGCCCGAGGCGAGGCGATGGCTGGGTATTGTTCTAGGACCCTTGGTATGTGGCATTTCCATGGCGATGGAAAGGGAAGGGGTGTCTATTCAGAGGGAAAAGCTTGAGCAAAGTGACAGGGTGCTTGGAGACCTTGGGGACAGCAGGGAGCTCAGGACCTGGGTGAATGAACAGGACTCTGCGAAGCTGAGGTAGACCCAGCCTGAGAAGGCCGCTGGTCTTCGTGTGTGCCAAGAGGATTGGCCTTTAGTCTGTTCTCTGTCACCTCCCTATCTGCCCATCACCTGTGTATGCATGTATCGGTCATCTGTGTGTGTGTGATCTGTCTGTCCATCATCTGTGTATGTATCCTGTCTACCTATTGTCTGTCTGTCTGTCTGTCTGTCTGTCTGTCTGTCTGTCTGTCTATCTATCTATCTATCTATCTATCTATCTATCTATCTATCTATCTATCTCTATCATATTGGGAATTTAACCCAGAGAAAACCAAGCTATATTTATAGCTCACTTTATTTGCTTTACTTTCTTTTGAGATAAGGTCTCACTAAGTTGCCTAGGCTGGCCTTAAAGTTGCCACCTGCTTGATCGGCCTCTGGAGTAGCTGGGTCATAGACATGCCACCGTGCCCTGCACAAGGCCTTTGGTCTTGAGACCGTGTTCCGTGGTCCTCTTCTCCCCTAGCAGCCTCATCATCTCCTGCCCAGCACGAGAATATTTCTTTTCTCTGACCAGTGTCTGGGATATCTATATAGTTCCCAGGGCATTGAAGGTTCTCACTCCACCACTGAGCTATATAGCCCCAGCCCTCCATGTAGGTTTTTTAACACATGAATCTATCCGTCTTTCCTTTTCCTTTCTTTACTGTTTAATGTTATTCTCACTCTCCCCCTTAGAACTGTCACCCTAGAGGAGGAGGATGGCCAGGCCCTGACTGTGTCCTCTTGCCCAGCCCACAGACACCACCCCTGGGTCCCTAGCAGGGAGAGTGGAAAAGCTTCTCCGAGTGGGAGACAGAGCGGGTGCAGCTGGGGCTCCTCGTCTGGGAGCAGAACGTGGAGTGGCCATAGCAGGACTGGCTGAGAAAAGAAGAACCAGTCCAGGCCCTAAAAGAAAATAGAATTCATCCCAGAGTGTTGAAACAAAGAGATTTTGAAGAAAGATCACTGGTTGGAGGTGTAGACAAAGGTACAGGAATGAAAACGAGTGAGGGAAGAACAGAAAGCTGCTACTGTGGCCTTGAGCTGGATGGCTGGGTGACGGGGGAGGAAACAAAGCCAGAGCATGCTGAGAGCCGGGCCGGGGAGAAGTGGGCATGGCACAGGAGGCAGCACCCACAGCTGCTGCTCAGAAGGGGCCCAGGGAGCCGAGTTCAAGGGGAGAGGCTGCCGGGACTCAGAGCCAGAGCGCCAGAGGGGGGCGGGAGAGAGGGTCAGTCCTCCGCTGTGACGGGACCTTGTGCGACCCAGGCCATGGCTAGACCACCAGGACCCCAGCAGCCCTGAGAGCTTCTCCAGGGTTATTCCACCATTGGTGGGGACCAAGGAAGGGCCAGTCTACAGAGGGAAAACCTCCTGTGCCGGTGAGCCTCACGTCCTAGCCCTCCGGGTCAGGGGCCCTCTGTGAGTACTGTCGCTTCCTGTGATGGGAGAGAGAGAGCAAATCTGGGGCTGTCGTAAAGCACTGTGGGAGCCTCTTGCCCAAGACTGAAGCCTGGGTGGCAGGGCCCCTTACTCAGAGCAGTGGGAAGCCGTGTCTCGGATTGTGGGTTGTGGGCTGACCGACCGCTCTGCCAGGGCTGAGGCTGGTCCCGGAGAGGGGGGTGGAGCCAGCACACGGGGAAGGATGTGGCTTGTTATCTTTCAGGTCAAGAAAATTATAGGGGACTGATAAACTTACTAGAACAGCAGGACTCACACTAGCTTTTTCAGCTTTAAATAAGGACATTCTCATCCCAAAATATCCTCCGTAGTCTTAGAAGGACCCTCAGAAATCTTTGCAACAGCAAAGCACAAGTTCATCTGGGGGAACAGCTGCAGCTGGCACCACAGGAACACATGAGGCCTAGAGCTGTCTAGACTGCCCCACGCGCCTTGCAAGGCTTCCTCCTCTGGCATGGACACCCCGCCTCCTCTCAGGGCTTTGGCTCAAGAAAATTAAGCACTGTTTCTCATCTTTGGTTTTACCTCAGAGCCCCAGGTTCACTGGGGTGATGCTTTTCCAGACTTACGGGACACTGAGGACCAGGTCAGCAACTGGGAGCAAACCCCCAGATACATCCTCTGGCTGCAGTGCACCACCCCCTCCAGATGGTCCCTGTGGCTGGCCAGACCCAGGCTGTGCTTCAACCTCCCCAGGGACCAGGCTTGTTTTCTCTTCCCTGTGGCCTAAACTTCTTTGTGAACTCAGAGAACCCCCTGCCTGCCGTGCACGACAGAGGTCTAACCCCAGAATTACACACCACTGTGCTGGCCCCCAGACACAGGGAGGCCAGGCCAAGTTGGCATGGGAGGCCCAGGTCAACACGGCCAGTGCAGGGGCTGAACCCCAGGCCGCCAACCGCAGGCCCCAAAGCCAGCTGTGCGCAGAGGTGTCACAGCCCAAGCCTTGCAGCTCTGCTGGGCCTACGGGGCTGGACGGAAGCCCTCAGCGTGACCTTTGTGTCCATTAGTGCAGACCAGAGAGGTAAGTGGTAGGTGGGCCGTGGTGGGCGTGGGCGGCCGTTGGCAGACTCTGGCCTGATGACTGTAGGCAAATCCAGGGCAGGCTCGGCTTAGGCATCATGAGGGTTGACCTCAGTGAGCGAAGCCCCTGTAAGCAAGTGACCCAGAGTCGGGGATGTGCGCCCAAAGCAGGACCCCTGTCCCAGCCCAACCCCAGTGCCAGACTCCAGCTCTGCCCCGGGGGCAGATTGTTCCTGCAACAGGTGCCGGGCTGGTGCGGGGAAGCGCCCCTTGGAGAAGCCAGCTTTCACTTTCCGAGGCCCGTTTTTCTCGGGTTCAGGTCTGGCCCACACCCCACCCTGGTGCAATTACACAGTTTACCTGCCTTGGCGGTAATCAGCAACAGGGACAATTGCTCTAACTGCCGCCGCCAGGCAGGAGGGACGCGCCCACACAGCACTGCTCACTGTCTGCTGAGGGTTTGTCTGCCCTCCATGGTACTGCTGCCCCGTGCCCTTGGCGCACACTCCACTCCCACCAACTCCTCCTCTACCCCCACCAGAGGAGACAGGGCTGAGGCGGCTCAAGAGAGCAGAGAAGGCGTGCTACACACCGTGGGTGGCTGGGTGACAGTGATGCAGACTGCCGAAAGATACGCCTTGTGCTCTGTGCTTGCCGCTTGGACAAAACCTGAGATCTTAGTGGCCGGAGGAGCCGTGAGATTCATACACATGCGTGCTGCCCCGTGCTGCGGACTGCGGCCCCAGCCCCGTCTGGATGCCCCGCCCTGGGGCCAAGCAAGCTGTCCTGGTCTTGAGCAGGCCTGACCTACTCTCGCTACCGGGCTGGGCAGTGTCTGCACGGGTGGGGTTGAACAGAAGCAAAGGGGGACGCTACCAAGGTGTTCCTGTTCCTGGATCAGAAGAGAGGACTAGGGACCAGCCCCTGGGTATGAGCACTGGGGGCCCAGCCCAGGGTTACTCCCGCACCCGAGCCTTGAGTCCTTAGCAAGCGGGTGATTGGCCGCAGCACGCTGCATAGAAATGTTTCAGTGTATCATTTTTGGACACTGGTTTATATATTTTCATTTTAAATTTCCCCCCAACTTTTGCTTTTTTCTGAGTACGCGTCTGCAGTACGCATGCTGCGCGGGTGCCGCCAGGCCACACCTCCGGTCTCCCTCCCCTGCCGCGTGCCTTGGTCCCTTCCAGTCCCCGTCGTGTCGTCTGCGTCCCTCTTCATTTGCGCTTAGGGTTTCTCACGTAAGAGACCGCGCAGGGTCTGGACTGTGTGGCTGACCTGTTTCACGGAACACGACGCCTCGGGCGCGTTCATTTTCCACATCGACTCCAGGTTCCTCTTCTTCGAGGCAGGGTGGCTCCCGCTGTCGTGAGCAGAGACGGAGCGCGCGCTCTTTCTCCATCCGCTGTTGGTGGCTTAGGCCATTTCCAAGCTTGGCTACGAGTGTGCACATATTACCAAAATAGGCCTCTTTCAACTTTTTTGGGAAAGATACCTAGAGGGGGGCTGTCTGGGTCGAGTGAGATCTCCCAGTTTAGTTTTTTGAGGCATCTCCATTCCGATCCAGAGTGGTTGAACTGTTTACATTTTCCGAAACAGTGAAGACATGTTTGTTATCCCACCCACAGCCTTGCCAGCACTTAGTATTTTATTTCTTGATAGGACTTGATCTTTTAGAACTGAGAGGGAATCTCCATGTTGTTTAATTTGCGGTTCTCTAATGGCCAGAGATTTTGAGCATGTTTCCATGTATCTGCTGACCATTTCATTTCGTTTGCCCATTGTAGGCTTTGTCTTTTACTTGGGAGGATCTAATTTTTTTGAGTTCTTTATATATGCTACCTTTATTCCTCCATTTGAGGAACAGCTGGAATTTTTTTTCCCATTCTACAAGTTGTCTCTTCACGCTATTCTGTTGTTTCCTTTGCTGTACAGAAACTTTATCTCTTTTGTTGATTCTTGTACCACTGGGGTTCTGATCAAAATCTTTGCCTGTGCCTCTGTCTTTAGAATTTTACCTATATTATCTCCCAACTGGCTGTTTCTATTTTAACATTTAGATCTTTGGTTCATTTTGATTTTAGTGCAGTACAAGGTAAGGTACATGGGCCCTCGTTCAGTCCTCTGCATGTGGGTGGTCAGTTTTCCCAGTACTCTTTACTAAAAGGGCTGCCTTTCCCCCAGTGTGTGTTTTTGGCCTCTTTGCCAAGAATCAAGTGGCTGGATACCAAGGCTGGTTGCGCACCGTCTGCCTTGTTCCATGGACCCCTGCGTCTTTCTGCAGGGCACCGCACAGCCTTCATCTCTAACCCAGACTGAAGTCTAGGATTGTGAAGCCTGCTGCCTTGCTCTTGCTGCTCAGGATTGTGTTTGCTATTCTGGCTCCATACTATTTCTAGGGTTCTTTTATGCATCAGTCTGGGAAGTGTGGCCATTTGACTGCATGGCTCTGCCCTACGCGCGATGGCATCTCCTTCCGTTTTCTGATGTCCTCTTCAGTCTCCGGGTAGAGGTCTTTCCTCTGCTTGGTTACATTAATTCTTAACTGCTTAATTTTTCTTGCCGCTTTTGTGAATGGTATTTCTTCCTAGTTTTGTCTCAGTGGGCTCATTACTAGTACACTAACATGCTGCTGACGTAAGTGTGTTGATCTTGTACTCTGCTGTATTGCTGGATTTGGTGATTAATTTTAGGAATCTTTTGGTGGATTTTTTGTTTCTCATGTACAGGATCAGGTTATCTGCAAATAATAACTTTACTTTCTCCTTTCCTATCTTTATGTCTCTCTTTTGCCTGACAGCTCTGCTAACGCCTCAAGACCTACATCGCACAGGAGGGTGCCAGTGGACACCCTTGCCTTGTTCCTCAGCTTCAGCTTTTCCCTATCTAACTTAATGGCAGTAGGGTTGTCATTATATGTGGATGTTGATGGATATCATATGTGGATATGGGATGATTTGTTGGATTCAGTTTGCTGGTACCTTGCTGAGGAATTTTGTGTCTGTGTTCACCAAAGAGATTGGTCTTTAATTCTCTTATTTAGTTGGAGCTTTGTCTGGTTTTAAAACCAAGGTAATGCTAGGTTTCAGGAATGGCACTGAAAGTACTCCTCCCCATTCAATTTCATTAAAGAGTTTGACAAGAGGAAGCACAAAAACACAGGGTCATCAGGCAGAGGCGGACTGAGGTGGACAAACCCTTAGAGAGCAGAGCTAGGCTCCTAGGTGGAGCTGCTGGCGGGCTCGCAGTGAGGCTGGCTGAGCCGAGCTGACCCCTGGTGCATTCCTCCCACCTGCTGATGGGGGGGACACACATGAACCCTCGTGTGGGTCTCGTTGGCAAGGAGTGGGGGGCAGAGGTGCATAGGATGGATCCTGGGATGACAGAGGCAAGTAGCAGGTCGAGGGCTGCATTTCAGCTGGAAGGGAAGGCCATGACTCACGGGCACTGTGAGGGAATAATTTATGAGTGTTTTCCTGAGGATGATGTAGAAGGCACTGCATCCTTGGCTCCTCCGGATACGGCCTGCTTAAAACTCAGAAATGTCAAAATCAGTAAATGTATGTAAGGCTAATGGATATAACACATATACTGAGGGACAGAGATTCTCGAATTAAATTTTCAAGAAGTTTACCTATATTCTATTCATGAGTCATAATATCAGAACAATGTTGAAGTGCAGTAATTTAAGCCAGGTATGGTGGTGCACACCTGCCAACCCACTACTCTGGGAGGCTGAGGAAAGAGGATTTCAGGCTTGAGCCCAGCCTAGGCAACTTAGTTAGCTGGCAAGACCCTGTCTCAAAAAAGGGCTGGGAGCAAACTCAGAGCAGAGGCCCTGGCTTCAACTCTTAAGGTGTAAATTAGATGGAAAGAGAAAGGGAGGGAGGGAGGGAAGAATGGGATGGAGGGGG